>CM029523.1:78263192-78565692 GCA_017140615.1 Eucalyptus cladocalyx | reverse complement strand
ACCCTAAACCCTAAACCCCTAAACCCTAAACCCTAAACCCTAAACCCTAAACCCTAAACCCTAAACCCTAAACCCTAAACCCTAAACCCTAAACCCTAAACCCTAAACCCTAAACCCTAAACCCTAAACCCTAAACCCTAAACCCTAAACCCTTAAACCCTAAACCCTAAACCCTAAACCCTAAACCCTAAACCCTAAACCCTAAACCCTAAACCCTAAACCCTAAACCCTAAACCCTAAACCCTAAACCCTAAACCCTAAACCCTAAACCCTAAACCCTAAACCCTAAACCCTAAACCCTAAACCCTAAACCCTAAACCCTAAACCCTAAACCCTAAACCCTAAACCCTAAACCCTAAACCCTAAACCCTAAACCCTAAACCCTAAACCCTAAACCCTAAACCCTAAACCCTAAACCCTAAACCCTAAACCCTAAACCCTAAACCCTAAACCCTAAACCCTAAACCCTAAACCCTAAACCCTAAACCCTAAACCCTAAACCCTAAACCCTAAACCCTAAACCCTAAACCCTAAACCCTAAACCCTAAACCCTAAACCCTAAACCCTAAACCCTAAACCCTAAACCCTAAACCCTAAACCCTAAACCCTAAACCCTAAACCCTAAACCCTAAACCCTAAACCCTAAACCCTAAACCCTAAACCCTAAACCCTAAACCCTAAACCCTAAACCCTAAACCCTAAACCCTAAACCCTAAACCCTAAACCCTAAACCCTAAACCCTAAACCCTAAACCCTAAACCCTAAACCCTAAACCCTAAACCCTAAACCCTAAACCCTAAACCCTAAACCCTAAACCCTAAACCCTAAACCCTAAACCCTAAACCCTAAACCCTAAACCCTAAACCCTAAACCCTAAACCCTAAACCCTAAACCCTAAACCCTAAACCCTAAACCCTAAACCCTAAACCCTAAACCCTAAACCCTAAACCCTAAACCCTAAACCCTAAACCCTAAACCCCCTAAACCCTAAACCCTAAACCCTAAACCCTAAACCCTAAACCCTAAACCCTAAACCCTAAACCCTAAACCCTAAACCCTAAACCCTAAACCCTAAACCCTAAACCCTAAACCCTAAACCCTAAACCCTAAACCCTAAACCCCCTAAACCCTAAACCCTAAACCCTAAACCCTAAACCCTAAACCCTAAACCCTAAACCCTAAACCCTAAACCCTAAACCCTAAACCCTAAACCCTAAACCCTAAACCCTAAACCCTAAACCCTAAACCCTAAACCCTAAACCCTAAACCCTAAACCCTAAACCCTAAACCCTAAACCCTAAACCCTAAACCCTAAACCCTAAACCCTAAACCCTAAACCCTAAACCCTAAACCCTAAACCCTAAACCCTAAACCCTAAACCCTAAACCCTAAACCCTAAAAACCCTAAACCCTAAACCCTAAACCCTAAACCCTAAACCCTAAACCCTAAACCCTAAACCCTAAACCCTAAACCCTAAACCCTAAACCCTAAACCCTAAACCCTAAACCCTAAACCCTAAACCCTAAACCCTAAACCCTAAACCCTAAACCCTAAACCCTAAACCCTAAACCCTAAACCCTAAACCCTAAACCCTAAACCCTAAACCCTAAACCCTAAACCCTAAACCCTAAACCCTAAACCCTAAACCCTAAACCCTAAACCCTAAACCCTAAACCCTAAACCCTAAACCCTAAACCCTAAACCCTAAACCCTAAACCCTAAACCCTAAACCCTAAACCCTAAACCCTAAACCCTAAACCCTAAACCCTAAACCCTAAACCCTAAACCCTAAACCCTAAACCCTAAACCCTAAACCCTAAACCCTAAACCCTAAACCCTAAACCCTAAACCCTAAACCCTAAACCCTAAACCCTAAACCCTAAACCCTAAACCCTAAACCCTAAACCCTAAACCCTAAACCCTAAACCCTAAACCCTAAACCCTAAACCCTAAACCCTAAACCCTAAACCCTAAACCCTAAACCCTAAACCCTAAACCCTAAACCCTAAACCCTAAACCCTAAACCCTAAACCCTAAACCCTAAACCCTAAACCCTAAACCCTAAACCCCCTAAACCCTAAACCCTAAACCCTAAACCCTAAACCCTAAACCCTAAACCCTAAACCCTAAACCCTAAACCCTAAACCCTAAACCCTAAACCCTAAACCCTAAACCCTAAACCCTAAACCCTAAACCCTAAACCCTAAACCCTAAACCCTAAACCCTAAACCCTAAACCCTAAACCCTAAACCCTAAACCCTAAACCCTAAACCCTAAACCCTAAACCCTAAACCCTAAACCCTAAACCCTAAACCCTAAACCCTAAACCCTAAACCCTAAACCCTAAACCCTAAACCCTAAACCCTAAACCCTAAACCCTAAACCCTAAACCCTAAACCCTAAACCCTAAACCCTAAACCCTAAACCCTAAACCCTAAACCCTAAACCCCCTAAACCCTAAACCCTAAACCCTAAACCCTAAACCCTAAACCCTAAACCCTAAACCCTAAACCCTAAACCCTAAACCCTAAACCCTAAACCCTAAACAAACCCTAAACCCTCAACCCTAAACCCTAAACCCTCAACCCTAAACCCTAAACCCTCAACCCTAAACCCTCAACCCTAAACCCTAAACCCTCAACCCTAAACCCTAAACCCTAAACCCTCAACCCTAAAACCCTCCCTCAACCCTAAACCCTAAACCCTAAACCCTCAACCCTAAACCCTCAACCCTAAACCCTCAACCCTCAACCCTAAACCCTCAACCCTAAACCCTCAACCCTAAACCCTCAACCCTAAACCCTCAACCCTAAACCCTCAACCCTAAACCCTCAACCCTAAACCCTCAACCCTAAACCCTAAACCCCCTAAACCCTAAACCCCCTAAACCCTAAACCCTCAAACCCTCAACCCTAAACCCTAAAACCCTAAACAACCCTAAACCCTAAACCCTAAACCCTCAACCCTCAACCCTAAACCCTAAACCCTCAACCCTAAACCCTAAACCCTCAAACCCTAAACCCTAAACCCTAAACCCTAAACCCTAAACCCTAAACCCTAAACCCTAAACCCTAAACCCTAAACCCTCAACCCTAAACCCTCAACCCTAAACCCTCAACCCTAAACCCTCAACCCTCAACCCTAAACCCTAAACCCTCAACCCTAAACCCTCAACCCTAAACCCTCAACCCTAAACCCTCAACCCTAAACCCTAAACCCTCAACCCTAAACCCTAAACCCTAAACCCTAAACCCTAAACCCTCAACCCTAAACCCTCAACCCTAAACCCTAAACCCTAAACCCTAAACCCTCAACCCTAAACCCTAAACCCTCAACCCTAAACCCTAAAACCCTAAACCCTCAACCCTCAACCCTAAACCCTCAACCCTAAACCCTCAACCCTAAACCCTCAACCCTAAACCCTCAACCCTCCCCTAAACCCATCAACCCTAAACCCTCAACCCTAAACCCTCAACCCTAAACCCTCAACCCTAAACCCTAAACCCTAAACCCTAAACCCTCAACCCTAAACCCTAAACCCTAAACCCTCAACCCTAAACCCTCAACCCTAAACCCTCAACCCTCAACCCTCAACCCTCAACCCTAAACCCTCAACCCTAAACCCTCAACCCTCAACCCTAAACCCTAAACCCTCAACCCTAAACCCTCAACCCTCATCCCTTAAACCCTAAAACCCTAAACCCTAAACCCTATACCCTAAAACCCTAAAGCCTCAACCCTATACCCTAAACCCTATACCCTAAACCATAAACCCTATACCCTCAACCCTATACCCTAAACCCTATACCCTATATCCTATACCCTATACCCTGAACCCTATACCCTATACCCTATACCCTATACCCTAAAAGTTAGGTGAAATGACAAAACCCTTAAAGTTGGGTGAAATGTGTTTCAAAAGTTTCATTTCTATACGATTTATCATTTTGGAGATCACAGAACCCTTAAAGTTAGGTGAAATGACAGAATGAAGATTTGTCAGAGAAAATTGCCTTTTGCGCCATGGAAAATTCATTTTCGGTATTTTGGCTTAAGAACTCTGACATTTAGAAATCTACTGGGGAAAATGGGTTCGAAAAGCTTTATTTCCTACCGATTAATCATTTTGGAGATCACAAGACCCTTAAAGTTAGGTAAAATCAGATAACGAAGATTTGTCCGAGAAAATTCCCTTTCGCTACATAAAAAATTCATTTTCAATATTTTGCCTAAGAAACTCCAACAGTTGGAATCTGCTGTGAAAAATGGGTTCCAAAAGCTATATTTTTGTATGATTGATCATTTTGGAGATCACAGAAACCTTAAAGTCAGGTGAAATGACAAAACAAAGATTTGTCAGAGAAAATTGACTTTTGCTCCATAGAAAATTCATTTTCGATATTTTGCCTAAAAAACTCAGTGTGTTGGAATGATGTTAGAGAATGAAAGATCACAAGCCCAGAGTTGTTTCAACAATCAGTGGATGTAGTTGCCGTTATCAGAGACAGATTAAAGACCGCTCGGGGCCATAGAAAAGCTACCCAGGTAAGCGCCGGAGACCATTGGAATTCCAAGTTGGTTATCATGTCTTTAAGAAGGTGTCACCAATGAGGGGTACTGCATTTTGGTAAGAAGGGAAAGCTGAGTCCGAGGTACGTAGGTCCTTTAGAGAATCTAGAGAGAATCAGGATCCTAGCGTATTGTCTTACATTACCGCCGAGGTTGGCACAAGTGCATGACATCTTTCACGTGTCAATATTAAGGAAGTATGAACCTGACCCAACCCACGTGCTCAATTTTGAGGAATTAGATGTGGACGACAGAGTGTCATACGTGGAAATAACGGTTCAAATTGTGGATCGGAAAGATCAGATTCTGCGTACCAAGACGATTCCATTGGTTAAAATGGTCTGGCAACACCACGACACTAAAGGAGTAACCTGGGAAAGTGAAGATTCGATGAGACAACTATACCCCCACCTTTTTGTTTAAAGAATTGTGATGGTTTAAATTTCAAGGATGAAATTTTAATAAGAGAGGAAGAGTTGTGACATCCTAAATTTCAAGCTCTGTTTTCAATTAAATGAATCGGGCTTTTCATCGACGTGCCTATAGTTCTTTTCTCCAAGTTGATCACTCACAAGATGACTAGTCCATTCAGTGAAGCCGTTAAAGGATTTTAACGCAATAGACTTGAGAATTCGATCAAGAATCGACTACTCGACCGTGCTCATCTGTAGAGATCGTTACGGCACAATTAAAAATTAATTAGAGATCATAGATAGGTTGATTCAACTGAGATAGGTGATTAAAGAGTTGGTGATTCCACTAGATTGCAAAATTCTTGTCTCTAGGCACTAGACCAATTTTTCTGTCGTTTTGGTATGTTGTTTCCGTAATTGAAATCTCGAGATTTTCATGACAACCGAGAGTCACCAATGTGTTGAAAATGTCCAATGTGGTTCAAATATAATCGACCATGGGTCAATTGTACTAAAAATTTCTAAAAATTACTTGGTATGCTATGTCACACTAAAATCGCACCAGATTGAAATTAATCGCGAATTTGAATCCGATTACAAAAATTGAAAATTCTGTCATGTCAAGATTTATTTTGGGAATGTCGACTCATCCTCCAAAGATTTTTCTGCAAACCGAGATTTTTGGCAGAAATTCATTATAGAGCCTTTTTTTATCGGAAAATTCAAGAGACCATTTTTTATCATGTTTTTAGGCTGCAAGTTGGTTCTATTGGCGAGGAAAAATGTCAATTTGGCCAAGGACATCTTAGTTGGATTTATGGGGGCCGAATTGAATTAATTCAAGAGGAAATTGAAGTGGATTTGGGGAAAAATGCTTCAAAATTCGTAACCCCCATGGTCCTCAACCTTTGGACCACTTCCTTGGCTTCCTAAGGAAGCTTGGTGGCTGCAAAATGCACTGAGGAAGCTAGCCCATCTAGTGGGGTCTTGCCAAGGGGACAAAGGGGTGAGATGGAAGCAAAGTGGCCCCCTCCAAGCTTGTGTTGTCCCCTTTCTCCTTCCTCCAGCCTGCTTTCTCCATTTTCAGAGAACTTTGAAGCTCAAGAGTTGTAGAGAAAGCCAAGCAGCCCCTGCCCTAGCCGTCGCACGTCCGTCCCATCATCACCAGGCCTGCCGCTCACTGTCGTGCCCCCATCACGTGCTGTCTAGCCATCCACCTCCAACCCGCTGTCCTACATGTCAAACCTATCCCCTAAGCCTCCTCAGGCCTAGTCGAGCTCCCATCCAGCCGCTTAAGCTGTCTCCGTCGCCGTCCAACCACCGTCAATCATCACCACTGCCCGCTACAACCGTCCACCAGCCACCTTGGCCATTCCAGCTCAGCCTGTCGCCTAGCTCAACCTTTCCAAAAGCCAAGACTTGCAAACCTCCATGGGCTTCGAGGCCTATTTAGGACCGCTTTCAAGCCTCATAGTGTGCCTCCACTTCGGAGTTTATCGCCCGTCTCCGCTTTGCCGTCATCGTGGACTCATTGGATTTCAAAACCAGTGAGTTTACTCATTAAATTCTTCTTATGGAGTTAATTATGCTTAAAGGTTGATTAGTTGATGCTAAGTATGGTTTAGGTGGTTAGTTAGAACGGTTAAGCGATTTAATTACTCGTTATTACATGTTAGGTGATTAGATCGGCTTAATTAGCAACTAGATAGATTGTATTATTTAGCTAGATAGGTTCGGAAATTTTTCGAGCTCTTTTCGGTATTTAATCAAGCTTTTCCGGCCTAAGTCTCTATTTTTGGTATTTAATTGTATTTATTTAATTAATTTTTGTTTTTATTTAATTATTTATTATTTTCCGACAATTATACCGAGATAGCTGGTGATCGGAATTTCGTATTGATTGCAATGGTATGCTTGGTTTATTTAATTGAATGCTAGATTGTGCAAATTGAGTAAGAATTATAATTTTGATTATTTATTCCAAAATTAGGTCATTTCGGTATTTAATTGGAAAATACCGGGCATCGGTTTACAGCGCCAAAAATGTGTTTATGGACTATTATAATTAGTGGGAATTTCTAAAAGAAAGATATTGAAATTTTGGCTCAGGCCAACCGTGTATCCAGACACGATTATTTGATTGAGTATTTTCAATGTGGTTATTTATCAGCTTGAGTGAGCCAAGATCGTTTTATCAACTTGAGTGAGCACGATCTATATATATCAGCCTATGATCATTTTATCAACTTGAGTGAGCACAATCAATATATCTATATCAGCTTAAGTAAGCACGATCTATATATATATTTATTAGCTTGAGCGAGTTATCTATTTATATATATATATTAGCTTGAGCGAGCTATGACCATATATTGCAACTGTTGTGAGTAGTGGTGGTATCAAAGGATTGATATATGGTATTGAATTGATAGATAGTATTGTTGGTTTGTAATTAAGCTGATTGACTGGTTGATCAATGGTTCAATTTGAATTGAGTGGATTGGTTGAGATCATGAACTATACTGAGTTGCAGGAAGGAACTGTGGCGAGGTAAGTTCGCTACCTTGTGTGTGTATTTCCTTCCTAGTCGGAGTTTAGGAGGTGAACTTGTTGAAACGTTGTCTCACCCCGTCGTGAGCTAACATTTACAGGTCCTTAGATGGTTGTTCCTCCTAAGCGTTTTGGCTAGTCGAAGAAGGTCACCGAACAAATCTCTTAGATTCCCCTTCCTGGGAGCCAAGGAGATTAGGTCTACAAACTCATGAGATCCATTGTCTGGGTTGATGTAGGTCTATCCCGGAGGGTGCCCAATCAATTCAGATCATGGAATCGTTAAGGACGAGATGGACCCAGAAAAGGTCCCCTATTCGAATCTGAGATTCTTATGTTGGTGCTAGAGATTGCTTTTGGTAAGGGTACAGTTGACCCTCCTGGTGGTTCAGTGGTAGACTCAAGTTCCCCGGAGCTAGAGACCCTTGAGCCTCCGGTTGAGGATTCGAACACTTAGAGGGCTAGTAGTTCTTTCGTGTTTGGTAGATGTGTGAATATAGAGTAACGTTGTATATAACTTAGTTTGCAGTGTACATAGTGATTTTCAAAATTGTGGCCCTGCTTTTCTATCCCATCTTCATCTTGTCTAAAAAATTATTTACTCGCTTCTACATGTACATTAAAATGAATGGGTCGGCGACGCGTTCTGGGATGTCGCAATTTAATCGACCGCCAAGGGATGGGTACGCATTCAACGATCAAGGCGTGACATAGCTCATTACCCTTTTTATACCCTTTTTTTTTAATATTGAATTGGTATGGATGTCAAAGGTTTAATAACTTTATACTAATCACTCCATATATGGACACTCATAATGCTGTTTTTTTCTCACATAGAGGTTATGAATTACAAATATAGTAATCTTGTATTGGCCAATTAATTAAAGAAGGGTAATCTTGTGATCAACCCCCCCAAGAAAAAGAATTCATTGAACCTCGAAACAATAGCATGGCGACTATGAAGCTCTATAATATAATGCTACCATATGGATGTAGAGTAGCTCAATGCCCATTTTATACCCTTTAAAAAAAAATTGAATTGGTATAGATGTCAAAGGTTTAACAACTTTCTACTAATCACTCCATATATGGACACTCGTAATGCTGCTTTATTCTCACATGGAGTTTTTGAATTATAAATATAGTAATCTTGTATTGGCCAATTAATTAAAGAGGGTAATCTTGTGATCAACCCTCCCAAGAAGAAGAATTCATTGAACCTCGAAACAATAGCATGGCGGCTATGAAGCTCTATGATATCATGCTACCATATGGATGTAGAGTAGCTCAATGCCCATTTTATACCCTTTTTTTAATAAAAAAAAAATTGAATTGGTATAGATGTCAAAGGTTTAATAACTTTCTACTAATCACTCCATATATGGACACTTGTAATGCTGCTTTTTTCTCACATGGAGTTTTTGAATTACAAATATAGTAATCTTGTATTGGCCAATTAATTAAAGAAGGGTAATCTTGTGATCAACCCTCCCAAGAAAAAGAAGTCATTGAACCTCGAAACAATAGCATGGCGGCTATGAAGCTCTATGATATCATGCTACCATATGGATGTAGAGTAGCTCATTTCCCATTTTATACCTTTTAAAAAAAATGCATTGGTATAGATGTCAAAGGTTTAATAACTTTCTACTATTCACTCCATATATGGACACTCGTAATGCTGCTTTTTTCTCACATAGAGGTTATGAATTACAAATATAGTGATCTTGTATTGGCCAGTTAATTAAAGAAGGGTAATCTTGTGATCAACCCTTTCAGGAAAAAGAAGTCATTGAACCTCGAAAAACTAGCATGGCAGCTACGAAGCTCTATGATATCATGCTACCATATGGATGTAGAGTAGTAGCTCATTGCCCATTTTATACCCCTTTTTTTCATATGATAAAAGTCAACGTAAAAAAGTAGTTTCGGCTAGTTCCTCATCAATTTCGATTACTTAAATTTATAGCACCATCAAAATTAAAATTTCTTGTTTTTTTGCTAAGTTAACTATTTTATTTCTCAAGAATTTAAATAATCACTCAAATGAAACGAAATCATTATCTTCCATCTATTTTCCTACTTTCCATGTACCCTTTTTCTAGTAAAGGATTACCTCAATAAGAAAAATTATTTCAATGATAAGACGATTACACCCTTCTAGAATCATCCAATGACACTACGTCCCGTCATGAAGATAAGAACCCCCGCCTTCTCTCTCTCTCTCCATTTACAGCAAAGTCACGTCAGAGACCGATCAAGTTCGCCGGAAAACACCACACCCGCTGTGAAAAGACCCTCCAAGATGGCAGAGATGAGCAGAGTCTTGGTGATCGGAGGCGCCGGATACATCGGAAAGTTCATCGTGAAAGCGTGTGCTAAGTCTGGTCACCCTACCTTTGTTCTCGAGACGGAGTCCACTCTCTCCAACCCCGCCAACGCCGAAATCATCAAAGGTTTCAAGAGCTTAGGCGTGAACCTAGTCCATGTGAGTAGTTATTCCCGTGTGATTCCGTTCGTTTCCCACATTCGGTGCTGCTTCGAGGAATTGAAGCATCCCTTGCCATTTGATCTTGCTCAGAATTCCGAGAAATGTCTTTAATCAGTAGTATCGGAGTCAATTTTCATCTTAATCTTTCACAAGATCGAGTTGATGGAGTCACGTTACAATTCAGCGTGCTTTTTCTCTTTTCTGATATTTCGGCCTAGTAACTTGGCAAAACCAGAAACAATCTCCCTCTCATTTTTCACACTAATTGACGAATCTCCTCCGCTTCGCATGCTGAAACGAACGAGTACATTTTTAGACAAATCTTGTGAAAATTTCCATTTTTAGACAAGTCTTATGAAAATTTCCATATGTTTCGTACTGTGTAGATGAATTTTTATACAGAAGTACATGTCACTGATCTGTAATTCAGATGTCATTGCAAATACCTTGTCGTAACCTTTCAAAAGATTCGTAAGTAATGCATGGACAAGAATCTTGAGGATAGCGGCTTTTAAAAAAAATATATATATATATTTCTCACAACAGTTTTTCTCGTCTGGTGAAGGTATTGAAGTCTTATCTGCATCAGATTTCGTATTTCTCCTTTTTCATAGTCTTCCTACTGGCCCAAATTGGATCAGTTGATGATTGCTGACTTTATTGACTGTTTGTCCATGCTCTTGGTTATTTGACTCTCAGGGAGACATATACGATCAAAAGAGTCTGTTGAGTGCGATTAAGCAAGTTGATGTGGTAATCTCTACTGTGGGGATAGCACAGCTAGAAGACCAAGACAGGATTGTTGCAGCCATCAAAGCAGCCGGGAATATCAAGGTTGTGCCGTGTCTAGTAATTTCATTTCGAGTTATTATTGTTTGTTTAGCATTTGATTGACGATATAGGTTGGTGTTAGTTGTTAGCTTAAGTCTTTTCTTCTAGTATGAGTGCATCACGTTCCTGTTGTGGGCTCTGCTTTGTTGAAATGGGATGGATTCACTTTTTATTTGTAGACTTCACTTCTTTCCTTTTTAAATGGTCATGACTTTGTGTAGAAGTCGTCGGTGAAATTTGAGGCTAACTATTTCAAATTCAAGTACCGGACAATGCCGGCTTCACTGTGGTTATGTTATTTCCTCTAGGTCATCAAAAAAGTCAAAAGGTTTTAAAAACTCAATATGGATTACAGTCATGTACCCTGCTCTTTCATCGATAATGAAAAACATGAACTACTTAATCCTTCAGATGGTCTTTTTCGGTAGAATTATTATTGTATCAAATAAGTTTTCAGAACCCAGCTAGCGGATAGTTTAGTACTTGTTGCTTTGGGGGGTTGACGGTTAGAACTTACCTGATATTTTACTACTTGTGAAAAGTGTCCAAGCAAGCAGCATCTTTGCATATTTTATACTTGACAGAGTTATCTGGCTATCGCCCTAACAATTAAATCTTCAGTTTTCTTTTCTTCAAATTTTCTAATAGCACTTGATACGTATGCTAATGTTTATGTTATCGGGAATAACTTTTGTTCAGAAACGATTTTTCTTATTTCTGTTCTCTGGACATGTTTCTAAGCATTTAAAGACGTTTGGTAATTGCACAAAATTTTTTGTTTCCGAAACAAAAATGTATTTGGTACAATACCAAATTTTTGTGTGAATGGAATTTCTTTTAATTTATTAATAATTTTATTACATTTTTCTTCTTTTTTTTTTTTTCTTCTCCTTCCTCTAGTTGATCGCCAGCCTTGGCCATGGTTGGCCAGTGACCGGCGAGGCTCAACCTCACTCGGCCACCACGAGGTCGGCCTCACCCATCCAAGCGATGCCCACCTCATGGTGGTTGGGCAAGGTCAAGGGGGGCCTCGTTGGCAATCAATGAGCTTGGGGCGACCTCATTGAGGGCTGGGAGGGTTTGGCAAGGTTGCTAGGCCTCATTTGGCCGGTCGCTAGCCATTGTCGAGGCCGGTGACCAGCTAAGGAGAAGAAGAGAGGAAGAGAAAAAGAAGAAAAGAAAAGAGAAAATGCTTGTTTCTTAACTTGTTCCTAGAAACAAAAAAGACATAAACAAAAAAACAATTATTATTTATTTCTTGTTTTGGTTTTAAATTTGTTCCTCATAATAAAAAAATTTACCAAATGCGTTTTTGTTCTATTTCTGTGTCGAGGAACCAAAAAAAAAATTCAAAAAGAAAGTTTCCCGGAGTGTTACCAAACAACACCTTAATGCTAGTCTTGATTCACTTACAATAATTTTTACTCTGTTATAGTCACATATTGAAAAAAAAAATTGAAATATAGTCTCATATAAGTTTGTTTTTATTGTTGCTCTGTTATAGTCACATATTGAAGAAAAAAGTGAAATTCAGTCTCATATAAGTTTGGTTTCTCTTTTTGCCATAACTCATGTAAATTTCTTGGATGAGGGGAATGCACTCTAGTTTTTTGTTGATTTCTAATAAAAATGTCTCTTCGTAATCAATTATTTTCTATTTAGAGATTCTTGCCTTCAGAGTTTGGAGATGATGTGGATCGTACCAATGCTGTGGAGCCAGCAAAAACTGGATATGCTAACAAGGCCAAGATTCGCCGCCTTGTTGAGGCTGAGGGAATCCCTTATACATTTGTGGCTTCTAACTCTTTTGGAGGTTACCACCTTCGGACATTGTCACAGCCCGGGGCTACAGCTCCCCCTAGAGATAAAGTCGTCATCTTCGGGGATGGAAATACAAAAAGTAAGAAGCAATTCGTTGAAATGCATATTCTAATTAGTTAAGTTTTTTTGTACATTAACAATGAATTAATTACAGTAGTGATCAGAGTGAGAGGCGATTCTTGAAGCTTGATAATTTAAGGGTAACGTCCTTGTTTGGAGATAATGGGACTCTTACGTCCATTAGTCTTCAATTTTAGAGACTAATATGTGATATGATTCTGTTGTGGTTTATCTTGGCATAATACCACCTAGCAAGCAGATCACAAAGGTTCTCTTTATGTATTTATTTGGGAAAAGAACATATGAATGCATTTGTCTGCATGTTGTTTAATGAATCTGTTTGATAAGATAATTCTTCTTCAATGTGAGCCGAAAGTAACCCTAGGAAGATCGATGGCTCTGTGATTTATTTATTAGCCAAATTGTAAAACTCTCCCCGTCAATATGCAGCGGTGTTTAACAAGGAGGATGACATCGGCACCTATACCATCAAAGCTGTGGATGATCCAAGGACCTTAAACAAAATTTTGTATATCAAACCTCCTGCCAACACCTACTCGATGAATGAGCTCGTGTCTTTGTGGGAGAGAAAGATCGGCAAGACCCTAGAGAGGGTGTATGTTCCAGAGGAGCAGGTTCTGAAGAACATTCAAGGTTAGGGATGCATTTCTACTGGATTTAAGTGCCTGAAATCCTCTCTGTTCTCTCTGACATTTAAAGCTTGTCTGATCATATTGCAGAGGCGGCGGTTCCGCGTAGCGTGATATTGGCAATATACCATTCTATCTTCGTGAAAGGAGACCAAACGAACTTCGAGATTGAGCCATCATTCGGAGTGGAAGCTTCAGAGCTCTACCCCGATGTTAAATACATGACTGTGGATCAATGCCTCGATCAATTTGTTTGATTATCGAAACTGAACATGCTTATAAATTTCTCACATCACCGTGCAATAATAAATCATATAGGATGCTGCTTCTTAGGATCCTAGTGTGAAATGTCACTTCTGTTGATCATCACATGGCATGTACAACCCCCAAGTCTGAGGACACACGATAAAGTATGAATGTTCAATGTGGCGCGTCTCTGCAGTGCTTGGAGAAGTTGCTTCTGTTTTGGAGTTTAATATGGGTTTGTTGACACCTAAATTTATTATATAAAAAATTAGAGGGGGTAATTTTATCCTTGAAAAAATAATTAATTGCATAGCGTATAATTTTAGGTACATTTATTTTTGCATTTATTGGACCGGTGACGGATGGGTTCGAATTAGTGGTTCTGAGCTTCAATTTGGCAGGCCGGACTAAGCCTGCGAAGCAAATAAATTGGCCCGACCCCATTTTCTTTTAATAACAAAAATTACCTAAATGGAGATTTGAAATGATATTACGGTGGATTTTTGGAATTTAAGAAAATCGGGTTGTAATCTTATCTTTAGGTGATAAAATCAGGATATGTGGAAAATAAAAAAAGTGATATTGCGTGCGAAAAAGAAATCTTCGCAGATATTGATTTGAAAAGGAAATTAAAACCCTAATCTTTGGCCTATAAAAAGGTTTTTTTTTTAGCGTAGGGTTTGGGAGGAGTCCACACATATTACATTCGGCCACACAAGGGGGTTTCTCTTCGTCGAACAAGAAAAAGAAGAAAAGAGAACACAAAAAGCCAAAAAGAAAAACAGAGAGAGGGGATGTGAGAAGACGTGTGTAGCAGAGAAGAAAAAAGAAAACAGGGAAAAAAGAAAAGGGATTGTTCATTGTCTTCCTCGTGAAAGTCTCCCAACGCCCCCTTTGTTCGCTACTGCTTGGGCTCCCGTGATCGAGCTCCCGCACCGCCACCTCCGATCAGTGACCAGACGCAGCAACACCACTACATCCAACATCCCTGCGCAGCAACCCGAAACCAGAAGACATTGCCAAGTCCACCATCGTCTCGCTGTCACGCCCATCGTCAACGCTCACCCCTCCAGCCGAGCCACCGCGCATCTCCCTCAGCCGACCACCGCTACTCCGCCTACAACTGGTTCCGCCACCCGGAGCCGAAGCCCACCGCGACCACCGTCCACTACGCCTCCACCTCGGCTGCTACTAGATCCCGAGTCCACGAAACGCCGCTTCCGTTCTTTCCTCAGCCCGAAGCTCCACCGCGGCAACTCGACGCCACTCCTACCCTGCTTTGCCACTTGTTCGCGATTGCTCAGCATAGATCTCGCCTTCGCTCGCTGTCCGTGAAGCCCAACATCTGCACGCTGCTGCTCTGCCTCGATCACGGTTTTGCTCTGCCCCTAGCCGCGACACCTACCGGCCCTACTCGCTGCACCAGCAACGGCGTCCTTGCTCTACCACCGCTCGATCTGCTGCACCGGAGCTCTGCCCGAGCACCAAACACCGCCATGTTGCTGCTCGAGCACCTCTGAGCACCAACACCCGCACTTGCACTCCTCCGCCCCAGCGTCCTCTGCAGCCCGCACCATCTGTGGCATCCCAAAATTTCATGGCAACCTCTGGATGCATTACGACCTATGAAAAGGTGATGGAAGTGTTATTGATTTATGTTATGGCCTTTAGACCAAAGAATTTTAATAGATTAATGCCGAGTATTTTAATGGAGAATTATTTGGGTAGAAATACATCTTATGTTAATGGATGATCAAGGTTGGTGCTATAAGACAATTTGATAAAGAAGACTTTATTCTTGACTATGCACTTTATAGATTTGATTTTATGGATTAATGTCACAAAGTCTTTTGGCCATTTTATTATGCAATTAGGTATTTATTTAAATGAGGATTAAGATGTATTATTAAAAATAAACTTGAGCCATTTAAGTTTGGACTTTAGACCCAAGAGTGTTGGCCTAAAGTGGGCCAAGAGGCCCGGCCCAAGGAGCCCATGAAGTGGTCGACCAAGGTTGGCCCAAGCCCAGCCAAATGAAGGCCCATCATGTGCATGGCAAAAATGCCAAGTGGCAAGAAAAGCTTGCCAAGTGTTGCCCCTTTGTAACCAAGTGTCCCTCCATGCAAAAATGGGAGCATGCAAGGGTTTTAATTCAACTAAAAGGAAAAGGGGGAGGGGGATTTCGACAAGAAGAGAGAGAAGAGAGAGAGAGTACCATCCAAAGAAAGAAGAGAGAAAGAGAGGAAGAGGAGATGCCGTCGAGCCCGCCTAGTCCCGCCGTCGTTCTTGCTGTGTTTTCCTTCGATTTGAGGCAAGTGAAGTCCTAAAACCCACTCGTTACATTGCTGTGTGTATGTGTAGTAGATGGTAAGTCTTGGTTGTGGTAGATGGGATGAGATGTCAGAGCCTTGAAGAGAGATTCGTTGGTCATGCATGCTGATTTCGGAAAGACCAGTCCGACCGTCCGTGAGTTTGTGTGTTGCATGTGACTTTTTGTTGAAATCTAGTTTCAACATCTTCATGAAAGTTGTAGAGAACACCTTGAAGAACAACATACTAAAATTTGAGGCAAAACGAACAAGAAATGGTCAGTAAAATGATTTTTCTTTGAAGAGACTAGATCTGGAATTCGTTGTGCTGACCTTCAGTGGTTTCGTGGTCTGTAAAGTAACCTTCTTGTGAAAATCTCACTTTTATCTCTGAACAAAAGTTGTATCATACTTCTTAAGGTAGAACGTATCAAAAATTTAGAGGCAATGAATAAAAATAGGTCGGTGAAATCGTTGTCTCTTGAAGAAACTGGATCTGGGAAAAACGCTGCTTCGACCAAGTATTATTTCCGGATTTTTATAAAATCATACGGTTAAAATTTGATCATGTGTCCTTAACGAAAGTTGTAGGTAATATTCTAAGGAATACTGAAATTTCAGAGTAAATGGACCAGTAATGACTAAGGAAACGATTTTTTCTTCAACACGGGTAGATCTGGAAAACGATACCGAGAATAGGAAAAGTAAATTGATTTTATCTTTTAATCTAGAACAAATTGGACTACGATTTCTCATGAAACTTGTACCCCTAGGTCTTAAATACAGCGTGTCCAAATTTCAGAATTTTCTCAGTTTATTTAAGGGTTTAATCGATATTGTTTTCAAAACTGTGCATGGATGGTGTTAAAATCCTTTTTCGGTGATTTATGGACCTGTACGTATTCTGCGAAGCCTTGTTTGATGTGGTGTTCTTCACTAAATGTGTTTTCTTAGATCTTATCTACAATGTGTTAAATTTTCAGAATTTATTTCCATCATTTACTAATTTTCCAGAATTTTTCATAAACAGCACGCATTCTGTTTAAGCTGAAAAACTGTTCTATTTACAGGTTATTGATTTGCTAGATAAGTTTTGATATCTTGGATTATCATTCGTGCAATGATGTGGTGACATTCGTGCATTTCATATGACATTAAAAGATTTATGGATTTTCATGAATTCAATGAAGTTTCTCAAAACCATTACATCAAATAATATTTTTCCCAATGCATATTATATGATTTAAAATTTAAAAAAAAAAGGCTGATTCCAATCATTGGCATTATTGCATCAAATGCAAAATTGAAAAAAAAAATGAGATATATGAGAATATGCATTGTAATGATAAGAAGGCTGTCGGAGGTGTGAGCCGATAATGCCCTGAGAGTGTCAAGATGCCGGGAATGGGGAGTGCCGGAAGCCTCGGAGGTTTGTGCCCGGGGAATGCCTCATGATGCTAGTTGGGATACGAGATGCCCGGAATGTGGGGGTGCCGAATGCCTGGTTGTATTACGATACATGCCCGAATGTCCTCGGGAGTTTCGAGATGCCCGGTGGTATACAGTACGTAATTCCATGGGGAATGTCTAGTGGTATGGCAGTACATAATTCCGGAAGCCCCAGAGGATTGTGCCCGGGGGGATTCCTCGTGATGCTAGTTGGGATACAAAATGCCCGGAATATGGGGGTGCCCAATGCCCGGTTGTATTTTGAATACATGCCCGGAGGTTCCTCACGATGCCTGGTTGGATGCAAGCAATAAATGTGGGATGCAAACATTGATCCCTAGAAAGAAAAACTGATGAAATCCTTATGAAAGATAAGAATTGAAAATGAATCATGTGCATGGGTGTATGCATAGGGCATGATGCATGATCTGCTTATGAAAGTAAATTAATGCTATTTGATATTGAAAATGCGATCGTGAATGCATGAATAGATCTCATGGTGATGTATGCTTAATAGCATGGATGATATGAATCATGGTGGTATATGCAAGATGGCATGGTGAGATATGCATGACTGCATGGTGGTATATGCACATATGGCATGGATATGCATGAATGATTGATGATGAGTGCATTGGGGTATATGCACATATGGCATGGTGATATATGCATGAATGCTTGATAATGAGTGCATGGTGGTATATACACATATGGCATGGTGATATATGCATGAATGCTTGATAATGAGTGCATGGTGGTATATACACATATGGCATGGTGATATATGCATGAATGCTTGATGATGAGTGCATGATAGTATATGCGCATACGGTATGATGACATATGTATGGCTGCAAGGTAAATTATGCTTGAATGCATGAATGATATGTGCTTTGTTATGATGCCTTGATTGTTCTGTTTGACTCAATGAGTTGGTGGATCTTTACTGCTGAGTGGTTGTACTCACCCCTTTTGGGGAATAACATTTCGGACTAGATAAGATACTTTTGCTGCCACTGCCACCGGAGTGGATCAAGCGGTTGGATATGACCGCGAGGAGGAGGATAGCAAAGGAATGAACTTTTGGACGCCGACACTAACTGATGGACTTTGAGTATACGACTGTTGGAGGAGATGCCAATCATCTTTTGAAGTATAGCCGAGTATAGAAGACTATGACATTTTGATGTATCGATGAATGATGTCCATCTGGTTTAAGTAAATAAAAGTGTACAGCTTTTACCTATAAATGTTTAGTTGGTGTGCATAGTTTTCTGAATATAAGGAAGAGAGTTGATGGATGTTCTTCCACCATATGAACTGCGCAAAGGATCGATAATAAAATATGTAAACCCCTATGGTTGTATGGACCCGCTGCAATTGAAATGGTATCAGAGTGACATATTATTAAGGAAAGTAAAAGGTAAGCGAACTGTGGCGACCCTAACGGATCGGAGGCCATCGAAGGGTGCCACACCATCACGCCGGTCCGGGACCCATAGCTGCTAGCGACCTCGTCGACTTCGCTTTAACTTGCCGTCGTGTCGTTTAAATTAATTTTATTTTCTTTAAAAAAAAATTTTATTTCGAATAAATCTAAAATAAATATATAAAAAATACATTCATTTAGGATGTTAGTTTTTTAATTTAAGTTACATGTTTAATTATGTGGCAATTTTAATTTCGAAATTAATAAAAAAACAAAAACACAAAAAAGTCATCATGCATATGTCATGTAGAATTAGGGCATATTTTATGTCATTGCATATTAGGATAAAATTGCATTAGTTTAATTTTAGATAATATTTTTTTAATTTATTATAAGTTTAGGTATTTCTTTTAGATAGATTGCATTTTAGGATTATTTGGGTTGAGATAATATTTTAGTTTAAATTAGGATTTGGCTTAACCTAATTCCTCATACAAATTGAATAGGATCTTAATCTAGTTAGATAATTTTCACATTTGACCTGATTTTGAATTTCATGAAAAAATACAAAAATGTCTTAGAATAAATTAGTTTTATTTTCTAGGATAAATTTCATTATTTTCAAGGAAAAGAAAAAAAAAAAAGAAGAAAAATGTCATGTGCACATTATTAGGATTAGATTCACTGAAATGCATGTCATTTAATGGTTGTTGCTAGGTCCATTCAATTAGAAATTGCATGTCATTAGAATTAGGTCATTTAGTTAATCTTCCATTGCATATTACGTGATTTTCATTAAATAAGTGAAAAAAAAAAAAAAAAATTGCGTGTTAATTAGAGATCATATCTAGGATTGTTTATGTGAATTCCGGTTTAACATTGCAGATGTTTTCGTTACTTTGAGGTGAGTTTTGCAATTTATTCACTGTTTATCTGGGTGTTAAATTGGTGGTTTGCACACCCGCATGATCGCTTCACATGTTAGGGACAGTAGATTTAAAATAAACCCAAGCTGCTTGCAAAAACATTTTTTCAAAATAAAAGAAATGGTACCGAAAGGGTGTTAGAGAAATCTAGCGTAACCAAGTTCCCAACCCAAATCTCTAGTCTATAGAAGTAAAGTAAATCTCTCATTACTTTACTTAGGTTTCTAATCGACCCACCAAACATAGATTAGTGACGAATCCAAATTGAAAATCAATTGCATATTAAGAACTTAAACCCAAGTCGCGAATTGGTATGGGCTTGGGAGAGCCTGAGTTAAGTCTAGGCTTAATAATCCATTAGCCAAATCTTAGGTGGTTCACACCCAAAAATTTGGTCGCGATAGCTTGGCGACTCCACTGGGGACTTGAGTTGAAACTCTTAGTAGACTTAGGCCAATTTTCTTTTTGAAAAAATATTTTTGTTTGGCAATGAGGATTCTAGGTACATCCCTAACATCTAAGGTGTTAAATGTTCTTGCAGATTGGAGTTGAGAATGAATGTTTTAGATTCGACTTGTTGAAGTGCTGTTTGATTTAAACTGTTATGCGTGTCTTGTATCTTGCACTACACTTTTGCACACACAACCTGCCGCCAGACTTGGGCCGTATAGGATTATTTAGGATGGTGTTGAGATAGATACCATTTCGACCGCATGCTCGCGGTACAAGTCACCCATCTCAATCCCGAAGTTTCTTTTTTGGTGTTAAGAGTACCCACCTCAGTCTGCATGCCCGCAACCTAAGTCGGCTCTTTGACCAAGCCGAAGTCATGAGGACACGACATAGTCCACAAGCCCATGGCTAGTCTAATCATCCTTGTGGCTCCACCTTGATAAGCCTTATAGACTAGAAATCAAACTACTTACCATGCGCATGTCTATGTGATTGCCGTCGATTTGTCTTGGGGAAGTAAGTCTTCTATCCCTATACTAATGCAATTTACTTACTTTGTCATACTCTTGGTCCGTCCATGACAATCTAGGTTAATCGTTTGATCTAATTCATTTGTCAATTAGAAATGAAATGGGGAAATTGCCATGCAATGAATCATTTGCCAAAAAATCTTTGGAGAATTTGTTTTCAATTAATGTCTAGGGAATTTAGTCTTGCTAGGGTGTCTATCTTTATTTTCCTAGTCTATTTTTAAGAAATACCCTTCTTGTACGAACTTTTCATGAATAAATGAAAAAAAAAGGAAAAATCGATTAGACCATTATCATGGATTGACTTTCTATTTACATCTCATGCTTACATGTTCCCGTTCATTGGAAATTAGGTGACCATGAAACGATCCTGCTCACCCATCCGTTCACGATTGAGAGCAAAATGCTCAAAATGAGCTTATCTCAAAAAAAGTGAGAAATCTTTAGTGAGAAATTGCGACTCCAAGAAGATAGCCAAGAAGACCTTTTGAACCGTCTCATTTTCCTGAAGTAGCCAAATTTGATGCCGTCATGAAGAGACTAGTGACATATATAGATGGAAAAATATCTGACCTGAAAGGGTTCGCATCATGAGATCAAGGAGGGTGAAAGAATTCAAGTACACATGATTCATGATACTAAGTAGTTCGATTTCCTCATTTAATTTGGGGCAAGCACCTTCCCCCACGTGGGAATTTTTATCTCTTTTTAGGGATTGATTTCAATTTAAACACTTTCCAATAAATGTAATTCGATTGATGCATATCAATAAAATTACAAGTTTTGTTTTGAGGACATGATGGGGAACACCAAACCAGCCCGGTGACGATATCCAACAATGAAAAGAAAATATCATCTATGGAGAAATTCAGAAGACTGGGCTTCTTCATGCTTCCTCGTAAAAAAAAAAAAAAATCATTTTTGAAGCCATTTCCAAAAGCATGCATTAGGTTACCCTTGTTTGTTTTTCTAACTCATTTACTTCATATCTCAGAGCATAACATAGAGGCGTTTGAAAGTAACGCGTCAATTTCTAGTTATGGTGGGCCCATTGATTTGGGAATGTACGTCCGAAGGAGAAATAGGCGTGGGGGCAAATGATCATTTCCTAACTAATTGTGATGACATCTCCCAAGAGTGAAGAAGACATTAAACACTACTTATCCTCTTACTTGTCCCGAGCAATTTCCTTGCACATCAATAAGAAACTGCGGCAAGTCCAAAGAAGATCATCTAGATTCCAAAGTGTGACGTGTGGCACATCTCATTACAATTTGTGTGAGATGTCATTCTCGAAAGCCAAATGAAGTTTCTCATTTCCATGAGAAAATGATGGAACAAGTCAAAAGAGCATCATCCGTCTTGGATGAAATGGATACATTGCGTTCATGAATATAATTAATTTTGGAATTGACACTCTGTTATTTTTCTTGTAGATGATGAATTGGGGCACTACATATTCTAGTAGTGACATGACTAAGACAAAATCTTAATCCGAGCCAAAATGGGTGTGCAATTTGAATTTATTTTGATGTTGCATAGTATCCTATCCATGCACGTTTCTCTTGTGCAGGGGCAAAAATGGATTTTCATTCTTGATTGATAGGGACAATCCAAGGACATCCGTTGCTGAGGCAATCCCTTTGTGGAGCAATTCTCTAAATGAATGCTTAAAATTATGCTTTGAGTGTGGTAAATTGTATGTTTGAAATCACAAACGCTTTTCATGCTTAAAGTTCCTGGACTCTTTTGAAAAGAGAATTTTCATATTGATTTAGCTCACCAATTTCATGTGGAGATTTGTCAAGATAGACAACTCAATGGAGTGACATCAATGTTTAAGAATGCTGAATGAGACGTATTAAGATTATGAAATGCAAGCCTTATCCTATACACAATCCCCTCCGTATACACTTGTGATATGAGTATAGGAAGTTACGTATCTATAAGGTAAAGAGTTCTCTCACAAAAGGTACAATGATCGAAATGATGAGAGGCAATCATTTATCTATTCCAAACACTACATATAATCCATTGCTTAACCCATTTGAGCCTTATACACTTGTGGAGATTCTTTTCAAATTTATCCTATCAAGAACCATCCCACATTGGGGCAAATTGGAGGTGAGACAACATCATGAGGTGAGGAAAATGAAAAGAATTTTTCTTGCTTTCACTTATATCAATCTTCAAGTCATGCTATTACATTGAATTCAAGTGGTAATTTAAGTGCCTTAGGATGACAAAAAGCATTGTCTTTTTCTATCCTATACACTTATATCCTTTGCATAGCCCACTTGAGCCTGCAATTTTATTTCATTAAACCCAGTTGGTGATCATCCCCCACACTAGGGCAAGGCAAAAGACAGATGAAGACCCTTGAAAGTTCAAGTGTCATTCAAAGTGTAATTGCTTGATGCATGCATTGTGTGCAAGAATTGAATTCAAAATAGAACTAATGGGCATGGAAAAGCAGTGTGCCTGGTAAAAGCAAGGCCAATGCCCATGAAAAAGAAGTGAAAAAAATGAATGAAAACTAGGGCATAAAAAGCGGTGTGCTTGATAAAAGCAAGGCCAATGCCCATAGATGAAAATGAAAAATGAAAAAAAGAGTCAAGATAGATGACTATCGGTTGCAATGATTGTATCACAATGGAGCAGTACTCAAAGAGTCAAGATCAATGGTGTATTTAAAAGACCGGTGACAATGCCTAGATGATCATCAACTCTCACCCCTATGCACATTTTTTAGCCTAATAATCATTTTGTTTCTCAACCCATGAACCCAGCCTACGTTACGTCCCTTATAAAGTCTTTTCTGATTAGAGCACTTGAATTAATGTATGGATTCACATGTCATAAGTATCACTCGAAGAAGTGCGAGCAAGACTATTTCTTTCTCATTTTGCAGGGTTCTTGACTTGTAAACCCAAAGATGAATACATAATTATTTTTTTTTCAATAGCCTTGACTCAAAGAGTCCCTTTGTTTAGCCGTTGACCAAGCCCAAATTACGGTCTCAATTAAAGACCTCTCATATTGGCAAGGTTGTACCGCTTGCGAGAATACTCGAACCCCTGTCGATATGGTGAGATGGAATGATTCTCTGAAAAAAAAAAAAAAAAAGCCTTTTTGAATGAGAGCGAGTGAAAGTCCTTTCTAATTGAAAGTCTCTCATTTATTATTCTTAGGAAATCCATGTCATGATTGAAAATTGTCTTGAACAATAATTCTCTCCAGTGGAAATTTGGGTGATGCAAAGGTCATTATGCATGAACCCCGATTGAATTGATGAAAACTTCAGTGGATTTTGAAGTGTGCATTCCAAAACAGCCTTAATTCCTTATTTCTTTGGTAAATGCACTTTTGCTCTAGTCATGTCTAACAGGTAATGTTTTCTCAAAAAAGCTCCTGACATTCAGGTTCCTTTCAAAATGCCTCATGATATTAGGAGATGAAAAACCTTCACGAACATTCAAGGTGCATCATTGATGTTCCCAAATTTATTTCCACCAGGAGGTGAGAGACGTCCATAGGATATCTAAATTCCAGAAGACATATTTCCAAGAATCAAAGATATCACCAAGTAAGTATATCTCTACCAACACTCTAAATACTTGCCATTGTGTAGGTATTCTCTCTCAAGTGCATCAACACTTGACTCGGTCAAGCTGTTCTTTATATTGACCTGGTGTGCTTTCGTAGCCCAGAGTTCATTTTATTGACACGGTGTGCTTTCGTATCCCGTTGTCTCTTTTTATCGACCCGGTGTGTTTCCATAGCCCGGATTTCTTTTATTAACTTGGCATGCTTTTGTAGCCTAGAGTCATTCTTTATTGACCCGGCGTGCTTCCGTAGCCTAGTGTCTTTTATATTGACCCGGCGTGCTTTCATAGCCCAGAGTCCATTTCATTGACATGGTGTGCTTTCATAGCCCATTGTCTCTTTTTATTGACCCGACGTGCTTCCGTAGCCCAGATTTCTTTTATTGACCCGGCGTGCTTCTGTAACCCGGTGTCCTTTATATTGATCTAACGTGCTTGTGTAGCCCAAAGCCCCTTTTACCGACCCAGCGTGCTTCCGTAGCTCGGTGTCCCTTATATCGACATAGCGTGCTTTCGTAGCCCAGGGTCCCTTTTATTGACCCGGCGTGCTTCCGTAGCCCGGTGTTCTTTATATTGACTTGGCATGCTTTCGTAGCCTAGAGGCCTTTTAATAGACTCGGCGTGCTTCTGTAGCTTGAAGGATGTCTTAATCAACACTCGATTGAGCTATCCCCCAAAGGTTTTTCTCCAAATTCAGTCTGATTAAGGCGATTGAAGAAAGAGTCGAGTCCTGGTCAGATGATCTATGTTGCAACGCTGGGCAACCGAAAAATGGTTCAGGTCATAGCCAAGCAAAACCTCACTTTAAGCAACCGTAGAATGGTATGGGTTCGGGAAAACAATTTTCTTCGTCAAGGCGACCGTAGAATGGTACGAGTCTTGGAAAGTGAATCCCCATTTAGGCAACCGTAGAATGGTATTGGTCCTAGACAACTAAACACTGCCATACTAGGCGACCGTAGATTGGTACCGGTCCTAGGAAAGCTGTCTCTTCATAAAGTCATGTTACTATTCTAGGCGACCATAGAATGGTACGGGTCTTAGACATGTAACACAAATTACCTCGAATTACTCTATTCTCCTTGAAGGTAAGTTATTCCAGGTAGGTTCATTTATCATTTGCATTAGCATTTCCATGCATCATATAGATTGCATTAGAAAATGGAATTCATTTTCCAAAAAAAAAAATAAAATCATTCATTGCATGTGCATGACCAAAATCTAGGTCTCAATTTGTCTTTGAAGACAATCTTTACGAGCTCACCTTCAAAGAGGGGCAGCTGTTGACACCTAAATTTTGGCGATCCAATCATTTATTTATTGCATAGAAAATTATGGGTTAATTTTATCCCTGAAAAAATATTAATTGCATAAAGATTCAGGTGCATTACATTTTTTGCATTTTATTGGATCGATGGTGAATGGATTCGGATTAGTGGTTCTAAGCTTTAATTTAGTAGGCCGGAGTAAGCCCACGAAGCAAATAAATTGGCCCGAGCCCCTTTTTTTTAATGACAAAAATTACCTAAATTGAGATTTGAAATGATATTACGGTGGATTTTTGGAATTTAAGAAAATTGGGTTACAATCTTATCTTTAGGCGATAAAATCAGGAGATGTGGAAAATAAAAAAAATTGATATTGTGTGGGAAAAAGAAATCTTCACGGATGTTGATTTGAAAAGGAAATTAAAACTCTAATCTTCGGCCTACAAAAAGTTTTTTCCGGTCCGGGACCCATCGCTACTCGCGACCTCGCCAGCTTCGCTCCAAGCTCCCCTCACCGAAGCTCTGGTGACCTGCCAAGAGCACATGGCTTGGAAGGGAAAGAAAAAAACATTAGGTATTTTTTTATTTATTTACTTTATTTTATTCTTTTATTGTTTTATTCTATTTTACTTTATTTGTTCTTTTTTAGTATAATTATTCTATAATGTAAGGATGAGATGTTTTACATGAAATAGCCTGTTAAGTTCGTGATTGATAGTCCGATTTTCACGCCCAAAATCCAACTCGCAATTGCTTGAAAAAATCGCCAATCCAATCTCTCGCTCGAAATTCAATTCGCGATTTATGTAAAATTGGCCAACCCAATCCCATGCATGAGATATGGTTCATCAATTTGGATATCAATATTGCTTTGACTTGCCGTCGTGTCGTTTAAATTAATTTTATTTTCTTTAAAAAAAATCCAAAAAAATGTAGTTAGGATTAGACTTTTTTTTTTTAGGGTTTAAATATTTAAAATAGGAATTTTATTTTGAATAAATCTATAAAAAAAATCAATCAACTTAGGCTGCTAGATTTTTAACTTGGATTGCATGTTTAATTATTTGGCAATTTTTAATTTCGAAATTAATTAAAAAAATTATCATGCATATGTCATGTAGAATTAGGGCATTCTTTATATGTCATAACATATTATGATAAAATTGCATGTTTCATTTTAAGTTTAGATTTTTTTTTAGATAGATTACATCTTAGGCTAGAGACTACTAGATTAAGATAATATCTTAATTTAAATTAGGATTTAGTCTGACTTGATCCTTAATATAAGCTGGATAGAATTTTAATCTAGATAGTTAATCTTTGCATTTTTCTTAATTTCGAATTTCATAAAAAATAAAAAAATGTCTTAGAATAAATTAGTTCCATTCTCTAGGATATATTGCATTTTTTAGGAAAAATAAAAAATGTCATGTAAATGTCATATAGGATTAGATTCATGAAATACACGTCATTTAGAGATTATTAGGTCCATTTAATTAGAAATTGCATGACATTAGAATTAGGTCATTTAGTTATATTGCATTGCATATTGCATTATTTTCATTAAATAAATGAAAAAAAAAAAAAAAAAAAAAAAAAAATTGCGTGTTAATTAGAAATCATATTTAGGACTATCGATATGAATTCTGATTTAACACTGCAGATGCTTCCGTTGCTATGAGGTAAGTCCTGCAATTTATTTACTGCTTTACTTGGATGTTAAATTGGTGGTTTGCGCACCCATATGATCGCCTCACATGTTAGGGAAATAAATTCAAAATCAATTCAAGCTGCTTGCCATACATTTTTCAAAATAAAAGAGAAATGTACCAAAAGGGCGTTAGAGAAACTAGCATAACCAAGTCCCTGAACTCATAAATCTCTGGTTCGTAGGAGTAAAGTAAATCTCCCATTACTTTACTTGGGTTTCTAATTGACTCACCAAAAATAGATTAGTGGCAACTCCTAATTGAAAATCAATTGCATGTTAAGAACTTGAACCCAAGTCGCGAATTGGTATGGGCTTAGGAGAGCCCGAGTTAAGTCAAGACTTAACAATCCATTAGCCAAACCCTAGGTGATTCAAACCCGAAAATTTTGGTCACGACGGGGTTCATGGGCCAATCCAAGCTAACACCAAGACACGGGTTTCTCTATTTTTGTATGTCATATTATCTTTCACGTCTAAAAGAATAACAAGTTAAAACAAGCGTAAACCGACTGTCAAACTTGTCGCAATTTTGAATTATTGTTAATGTTTTGGGGGATTCTTAGAGGCTGCGAGGGAACAAACATGAAGAAAAAGAGGCATGCGCGATGAGTCTGGATAAATCTTTAGCCAAATTCTTATTCCAAAACCTGATATACTGTGGATTGTTGTCTAACTAATCATTTTTTTTTTTACCTACCAAAAAAAAAAAAAAAAAAACATCTGTTTTTAACAAGAGAGTTATCATTTTTGAATTTTGTAAAGAACACGCAGCCTATCATAAATTAGAATTGTTGATTTCTTTTCTATCTCAATGGAGGTTTGGTCGACACAATAATCAATTTTCTTGATCAAATTTAGACGACTTTTGGTAAGTCAAGTTGTTATTTCAAAAATTTCACGTCACCTACTCATTCTTCACCGTAAATTTCTTCCGCCTTTTGTTGTCCACTTTTGTGTGTACTCATTTTCTGAGCGAAGGATGACGGTGGTGGGAAAGTCAATTCACCGAAAAGACAATTATGCCCTTTTGGAACAAAAATAAAATGACGATTCATCTCGATGCGTGCCACCAGGCAACAACAGTTGCAGCACGAGACCGAGCAAGTTCGCCGGGAAGAACCGCACCTCCGCCGTAAAAGAACCCTCCGAGATGGCCGAGAAGAGCAAAGTGCTGGTGATCAGAGGCACTAGATACATCGGAAAGTTCGTCGTGAAGGTGAGTGCTAAGTCCAGTCACCCTACCTTCGCTCTCGTGAGGGAGTCCGCTCTCTCCGACCCCACCAAGGCTGGCATCGTCGAAGATTTCAAGAGCTCAAGCATCAATATATTCCAGGTGAGTAGTTATTCCCATGCAGTTGCGTTCGTTCGCCGTTCTGAGAAATGTTTTTATCAGTAGGATCGGAGTTGATTTTTTTATCTATCTCTCACTTGATCGAGTGAATGGAGTCACGTTACGATATGGCGTTGTTCTTTCTCTTCTCTGATATTTTGTCTTTGTGCATGGTTGAAATCAGAAATCACGTTCCTCTCCTCTTTCAAATGCCTAACGAAATTTCAGCTTTGCATGATGATGTGAACGTGCACATTTTCAGACAAAATCTTGTGGAAACTTCGATATGCTCTTAGTTATTTGATTCTCGGGGAGACATATACAATCAAGAGAGTCTATTGTGATTAAGCAAGTAGATGTGGTAATCTCTGCTGTGAGGTGAGCACAAGTGAAGGACCAACACATGATTGTTGCTGCCATTAAAGCAACTGGGAATATCAAGGTGGTGTTTTGCCTAGTAATTTCATTTCAAGTTCTTATTGTTGGTTTAGCATTTGACTAATGGGTGTTAGCTTGATTCTTGTCTTACTGGTTTAGGTGCATCGCGATCTCCTTGCGAGCTTTGCTTTAATGAAATGGGATGGATGGACTCATCTAT
This sequence comes from Eucalyptus cladocalyx, assembly GCA_017140615.1. NCBI lineage: Eukaryota > Viridiplantae > Streptophyta > Magnoliopsida > Myrtales > Myrtaceae > Eucalyptus > Eucalyptus cladocalyx. The sequence continues at coordinate 78,536,452 of CM029523.1, read as the reverse complement.
CTGTAGACTTCAACTTCTTTCTTTTTAAAATGGTCATAACCTTGTGTAGAAGTCATCAGTGAAATTCAAGAGTAACTATTTTGAATTCAACTATAGGAGAGTGTGGGAAACATGAACTAGTTAATCCTTGAAATGGTACTTAGTAGTTGACGCTGCTTTGGGTGGTTGACAGTCAATGGCGAGTGGAACTCAGCATGCTCACAAAAGGCATTCGTCTTACCTGATATCTTGTTACTTGTGAGACTGTCCAAGCAAGTAGAATGTCTGCCTATTCTATACTTGACAGAGTTATCTAGCTACTGCTTTATTTCTTCTATTTTTCTTATAGCACTAGGGGTCGACTTTGCTGAATTGCTGAATTTATTGATTCACTTATGATCACTTTTGATGGGTTTAGTCTACGATGATGGGCTTAAGGCCCGTCCGCCCATGTTGGGCCTAAGAACCTGGCTCGCAGATTAAGGGCCCATAGAGGAAGGATTGTGTCTTTTGAGGAACCGTTTTACGTTGAGGAGATGCGTCTTTTGGAGAAGACGTAAGAGAGAAAAGAAAAGGGAATGTACCTTTTCAATGTATGTACGTGTTTTTTCTTTTCTCTCTCTCCCAAAAAGAACGTAAGTTTTCTCCCCTTTTTGAAGCAACACTACGCTCCTCGACAGACCGGATCAGAATCCTTCCTCAATCTTCAACATTGGTGTTTAATCTGTGGATAATAAGGTACGCTCGATTCCATGGTGTATCTTTGATCGGTGATACATGTTATTCTTGGGCTTGTCTTCCGCATTCGTTTTAGGGGTTTGATTTAGTGTCGAATCCGTTTTAGGGAATTAGTTATTCCCAACATTGGTATTAAAGCCATAGTTCATGTTTCCCGATCCCTTTTCATGTTTATGAATTGCTTTTGATTGAATTTTCGTGAAACACCGCCATCGGCCGATCGAGGACGGAAAAATCCCAACACCCACATACTGTTCACCCTGTTTTGTGATTTTCTATAAGTCGAAATTCGTTTTCGATAGCTTAAGGTCGAAGCTCTCGTCGATACGAGAAATCGAGTAGCGGATCGTCGCCGGAGGCCATCGGACGCACCGCCATGTGCGGCCGGAAGGAATCGGTGTCGTCGGCGCGTGCAACGCAGGCGCCGATCCGGTCTTCCTCAAGCACTTGCGACACATGCGTCGTTTTGGTCCTAGGCGCATGCAACGCACACGCGGAGGCTTGGCATGTGCCGCACATGCGCCAACTGATGTCATGGTGATGTCAGCCAGGCACGCGCGTGGCACGTGCCAGTCGGTTCATCCAACCGACCCAACCAATCCAACCGGACCAACCCAATGGCCCGTTGACCCAATTGACTCCACCCGTTGACCGTTGACCCCTTTGACCATTGACGGTTGACCATCATTGACCGGAGTTGACCACCGTTGACCGGAGTTGACCGGCATTGACAGAAAAAAAAAATTTTGTATTTTCCAATTTGTTCATTATGGATTATAAGTAATTCTTTTTTTTTTCATTCTGCATTTGTTACATGAACTATGGAAAATTTTGTATTTTCCCTTTTTGTTTATTGTGGATTATAAGTAATCCATTTTTGTTTTGCATTTGTTGCAAAAACTATAATACGTTATGCATACGTACCTGCATTTCCGAGAACGGAGGAAGAAAATGCAAGATTTAAAAGGCTCATGACAGAGTTAGCTAATTATCGATGGAATGACAGTGATGTAGTATCACACGTGATCAGGATCAATCAGATGATACAAGAAATCATCTGGAATGGTTATCCTATGCCGAATTTTGAGAAGGTGTCGACCTTAATGAACACTCTTCCACCCGAATGGCAAGCAGTGTTAAATCGCGTATGAGAGGTCAACATGGTCCCGGATTATAGGAGGCTTACGGTAGCTTTTGTAAGAGAATACTATAAGATTGAGTTAACTAAAACTTCAACCCTTGGGATGAGTGCTACATGGCTCAGAGTAAATGCGCCTTGGAGGTGGCATGAGAGCTCTCCAAAAGTTTTTCCATGATTGGCTAATGTGCCTTCAGAATTCTTAGAGAATTTTACTGATAGATTAGAAAATACTTTCCCTATTCATTTTTTAGATTAGTCTAAGATGTTTTTATGTGTAAATATCTCTTTTTATGTTGATATTTTCCTCTGGATATATTACTTAGTGTAATGGACATGTTTAATTATTGAAAGTTCAATGTTATTTATTGTTGTAAATTAATATGTTAATTTACAATTAGTTGTAAAAAGTTCGAGAAAGTTTTAGTGACTTTGTTAAACTTATTTTGCATAGATGATTATATAAATGATAGTTTTAAGTTAAGATTTTTTAGATGATGATTAAAAATATAGTGACATTTTGATTCTGAAACCTTACTTAAAATTATTCATTAATATGATGGGTCTATGCAAAATGAATGCATAAATGATAGGCATTAATAATTCGTGCATATGTGTCTGATATGTTCAGATCTATGGCTTCAACAACTAAAAACATAATTGATGATTTGAACAAAGAAGACAAAATAAACGGCGAGAATTGTAAAATATTGAATAAGAGAATTTAATATGTGCTTGAAAAGCAAAAAGCACTAAAAGCTCTTGACTATGTTATGGAAGATCTTGAGGATGCTATGTGCCACCTTGAGCTAGCAAAGGACCACCTAAAGGCATTTGAGCGAGAAACAGACATTTGTTGTGTTGTTTCCAGCTCAGAAGGGGCTTCGAGCTCTAAGCACAAGCACATTGATTCGTTCAATATGTGGAAATGCAAGGGATCAAGTTCTTCTTGTAAGAAACCAAGAGCTAACCAACATAAGAGAGGAAAATGTCCTCGAGTGAAGAGTATTTCAAGGGTGAAGTGTTACAACTGTGACCAAAAATGTTACTACACTCGCGACTATCGCGAGTCAAAGAAGGTACTCACCCCTTATACTCTTAAGAACTTTGCTAATGTGTCAAATTATGTATTCTTACCTAAGTCTAATCCTTTGTGGACTATAGATTCATGAGCGACAAACCACATAGCGAATGATAGTGAATCCTTCGTGAAATTCCAACAAGTACCAACTGGAACTAAGTAGATCTATGTGGGAAACAACTCTAAAGCCGAAGTAAAATGAATTGGCATCTGTCAATTGAACATGCGTGGTGGAGCACTTTGTTCCTACATGATGTGTCGCATCCTCCGAAGATTCATCGGAATTTAGTGTCTGTCTTAATGTTGGTTAAGTTTGGTTTTAATATGAACTTCTATAATAATTGTGTGGATTTGTATTTGGATACAAATTACTATGGTTGTGGTTATTTTCTAGATGATTTTATTGTATTAAATGTTGACTATAGTGTAGCACCCATCGACGGCCCCCAATCCGTTAGGGTCACCACAGGTACTTGTCACTTATCCTACTACATACCAGTAAGGTAACTTTTTAATTTAAGTGAAACCATAGTTCATAGGTATTGATCAATAGAATACTTTTCCCTTCTTTTTTTTTTTTTTTTTTTTGTTAAGGTCCCAGCGTAATTCATCAACGGAAGCATAAACGTATCTCACCATTTCTCACTTCAATAACCATAATGCAATGCACACCAACTACACACCAGAAGAAAAGATAAAGCCGATTCACTTTTTATTTATATTTTCACGATGGACATTTCGGGTTGATACAGCAAAAAGGCCAAGATTTTTAACTATACTTGGCTATAACCCAAAAGAGAACTCGACCCTATATGAAATATGTACATCCCTCCATCGACAAGCATCGGCTATCCCTAAAAAGAAAACGTCAGCTCCCACCAGTCATACGTGCCATCACACCCAACCCGGTGCAACGGGCGGCGGCGACGGTAGCATCCCTAGCATCACCCCATTGCGTCGAACGTGAACAGACAAAAACTCTTGGATAATAGGATCATCAACTAAACCCACATCGTACATCACCAATACTCGGACTCGAACATACTCCAGACTGGGTATACTAATACAGGAATGCTCGGTGCACTCCACCTCAATGTCAATAGGTATGTCATAGAAGGTACCACGCACAACTGGTGAAAGATGCATCTTTCTAATCTGAAATATTAATCCCCAAAATGAGTGAGTACAACTACTCAGCAGTAAAAATCCGCCAAACTACATAGTGAGTCAAACAGAATAATCAAGGTATCATGAATAAAACATATCATTCATGCATTCAAGCATACCTCACCTTGCAGCCATGCATATATCATCATGCAACTTGTACCTATATCATCAAGCAGCCATGCATATATCATCATGCAACATGCACATATCATTATGCACTCCAGGCTTGCATTCCTATGAGGTTCATCCCATGCACATGATTCAATTCTCGATCTTTATCTTTCAATTAGATCATATCATTTTTCTTTCCAAGGACCAATGTTTGCATCCCTCAATTTATCGCTCGCATCCAACCCGGCATCACGAGGAACCTCCGACACATACCTTCGGGCATCCGGCACACACACCCCGGGTATCTTGTACCCCAACTAGCATTACGAGGTATCCCCCCGGCACACACCTCCGAGGCTTCCGGCACACACCTCTGAGCATCCCGAAACTCCCGAGGACATTCGGCACAGACACTCTAGGAATCTCAATACTTCCGGGGCATCATCGGCTCACACCTCCGACGGTCTTGTTATTATCTCAATTTATATTCACATTTATCTCAATTTCAACATGGTATTTGATGCAACAATTATCAAAGGTCTCAACTAGCATTTGATGTCATATAACATGACATATGTCACTACTTATGCAGCTTAATCAACCACTCAAGACATTTTATCACATGGAACAATTTCATTTACTTTTGAAAATACAGCAAATTTTGGTTTGGTGATAATTCTTGAAAAAATTAGTAAACAGCCTTATTAAATTTTAAAAATTTGGCATGTTATAAACAAGATCTAGAGGAAATTATTCCGTGAAGAACACCATATCAAAAGAACATCACACAAATCAATACAATCCACGCGTCACAGTCCTTAAAATTTCGGAATATTGTCATACACAGTTTCATTCACAAATTCGGTAAAAATCTTAAATCAGCTTCAAAAATTCTGAAATTTTTATATGTTATATAAAAGGTCCAGAAGTAAATATTTCATGTAGAACTCGAAATCATATTTGTGATAGATTAAAAACTATAATCACTGTAGCCGTCTCTAATCCTCGGCAAAAATTCCCAGATCTGACCATTTCAAATAAAATCATTTCACCAATCTAAACTCATCAATTTCCTCTAAAAGTTTATTATGTTACTTCTTAACTTGTCATCTTCAACTTTCATTCAGAAAACGAGATCTAATTTCAACCGGAGAATTTTATAAAATTCACAAAATCACACTAAGTCAGCATTACGATTTATAGATTTGACTTCTTCAAAGAAAAATAGTTTGACCGGTCTATACATGTTAATTTCTTCTGAAATTTTGATATGTTACTCTCCAAGAAGTTCTCTACAACTTTCATCAAGGAGTCAAAATAATATTCCAACTAAAAAGTTGCATGCAGCTCACAATTTCATCAAAGGTTGGACTGCCTTCCTAGAAAACAGAATGCAAGGCTACCATATTTCTCCCTAGAGGTTCGAATTTCTCCACTTCTACCACAACCAAAGTTAACCATCCCTTACAACACATATCATAGCAAGCAAAGGGTAGGATTTTGGACTCTACTTGCCTCAAATCCGTGCACAAACACAGCGACAAACGGTGGGCAAGGTGGTGAACGAACTCCTCCTTCTTCCTCTTCTTCTCTCGCACACTCGCTCTCCCTCTCTTGGACAGTAACTCTCTCTCTCTCTCTTTCCCCCTTTCTCTTCATGCGACACCCCTCTCTCTCTCTCTCTCCCTTTCCTCGCTTAATCTACCCCCCTCTTCCTCTCTAATTTTTCTTCCTTTCAATGATTAACAATCATTGATCTTGCATGCCAGCGCCACTTGGTAATTTTCATGCAAGATGGGCTTCATCCAGCTGGGCTTGGGCCAGCCTTGGTCAACGGTAGCTCTTCTCCCCTTTGGGCTTCACGGGCCAAGCCCAAATGGCCGAATGGTGGGGTATTGTGGGCTGGTCTTGGCCTAAGAGTTTTGGCCCACTCTTCTCTAATTTTTTTCCCATTTAATCATCATCCAATTTCCATTCATATAAATACTTAATTTCCCTTATTCACTTGGCCATAAAACTTGAAATCATAAATCAATAAATTTCAACTTATAAAACACATGACCAATAATAGAATTTTCTTTCTATCAAATAATTATCCATTAAAAGCTTGGCTATAAATCTTATTGCAAATCATGGATCAATTGGCTACAATACAACTTGATGGTACTTCCATCACCTATTCATAGGCCTTAATGTATCTAGAGATTGCCATGAATTTTGGGATGCCACATATAGTAATGCCAATGTTTGTTATTCCCTTTTCACGTCTCCTAATTCATATGATAATGAAGTGAGTGTGTGGCATGCTAGACTTGGTCATATTGGCCAATAACGTATGAATAGACTAGCCAAATAGGGTTTGTTAGGCAATATTGAAAAAGTCGATTTGCCCATATGTGAGCATTACCTAGCAGGGAAAACGACAAGAAGACCATTTGGAAAAGATAAAAAAGCTGAATTTCCTTTGCAATTAATCCATTATGACGTTTGTGGTCCGATGAATGTGAGAGGAAGGCATAGGGCCGTTTATTTCATCACATTTATAGATGATTATACTCGACTCGGATATGTCTATTTGATTTCTCATAAATCCGAAGCATTGAGTTGTTTCAAAAGGTTTATGAACTTGGTAGAAAATCAATTATACAAGAAAATAAAAGTATTGTGATCCAATCGAGGTCGAGAATATTTATTTGATGATTTTAGAAAATCATGTGATGAAAAAGGAATAGAAAGACAGTTGTCTATTCCATATACTCCTCAACAAAATGGTGTTGCAGAGAGAAAGAACAGAACCCTACTAGAAATGGTTAGGTCCATGATGGTGCATGCTAACTTACCTATCATTTTTTGGAATGATGCATTATTAACTATTATCTATATACTTAACTGGGTGCCTTCCAAATCAATTACTTTCACATCATATGAGTTATGGACAGGTAGAAAACCAGACTTAAGTTTTCTTAAACTGTGGGGTTGTGCTACTTATACTCATGAGCCCTCTCACAAGTTTGGGAAATTGGGTCCTAGAGGAAAGAATAGTATTTTCATAAGATACTCTGAACACTCAAAAGGGTATGTGTTCATAGGTGAGCAGGAAAGTGGAAGTATAACTGAATTCGAATAACGGGATGTCACATTCTTAGAGAATGAATTTCCTAAGAATGGTGAAATAGGTGAGGATCACTCCCTATTTGAAACCTTGGATCAAGATAATGAACTTAATGGAGTTCATCCAAGTGGGAGTAATATGAGAAGTGATTAATTTAATTCAACTCACTCTCAATTACAACCACATGATGAAATAATATCGTCATTATCTAATCCGAGTGGGAACATGATAGGGAATGATGTGCAAAGTGTACAATCTTCCATATGGCGAACAAGTCGCAAAAGTATTCCCCGTTGACGTTTTGACATTGAAGGGAAAACTTTTATAATTGCTCCACAAGATGAAGATGAGCCAAGAAATATTAATGAGATTCTAAATTGCCCTAGTAAGGAAAAATGGATGCATGCAATGGAAGATAGGATGGAGTCAATGAAGTCAAACCATGTTTGGAAACTGCTTGACCTTCCAAAAGGATGCAAATCTATTGGGAACAAGTGGGTTCTCAAAATAAAGCATAAAGCTAATGACTCGATAGAAAGGCATAAAGCTCGCCTTATGGTGAAGGAATATAATCAATAAGAATGAATTAATTATAAGGAAACATTTTCTCCTATAGTGAGATTTACCTCAATTCGCATTATTCTGGCAATAGTGGCAAATATGGATCTTGAGTTACATCAAATGGATGTAAAGACTGCTTTTTTCAATGGAGAATTAGATGAAGAAATATATATGGAACAACCTGCTGGTTTCATAATGAAATGCCAAAAAGAAAAGGTATGTCAACTTTTGAGATCGATATATGGCCTTAAGCAGTTATCAAGACAATGGTATATACGTTTTCATAATATCATAATGGCATATGGTTTTACAATGATTGATGAGGATCATTGTGTATATATCAAAAGATCTAAAGATCAATTTATGATCATATCATTATATGTTGATGATATACTAATTGCCGGAAGCAATATGAAATTTATTGACACTGTCAAAAATTGGTTATCTTTCAACTTTGAGATGAAAGATATGGGTGAGGCTGCATACATCCTTGGAGTTAAGATTTCAAGAGATTATTCGAAGATATCATTATCTCTTTCACAATAAACATACATAAATAAGGTTATTGAACGATTTCATATGCAAGACTATAAACCCATTGATACTCCTAGTGCAAAAGGTGAAGAGTTGAGCCATAGACAGTGTCCAAGGACTCTACAAAAAAAGGAACAAATGAAACATGTTCCTTATGCTAGTGTTGTTGGAAGCTTGATGTACGCTATGATGTGTACAAGACCTGACATATATTTTGTAGTTGGAATGGTAAGTAGATACCAATCCAATTCAGGTCAAGCACATTGAAGGCCATTAAAAGAATACTAAGGTATTTGAAGGGAACTGCTGATTACAAACTGAATTACCAAGGAAATGATCTGCGACTTGAAGGCTATTCATATGCTAATTGGGAATGAGATTTAGATGAAATAAAATCTATCTAAGGTTTTGCTTTCTTACTTAATAATGGTGCCATATCTTGGAGTAGTAAGAAGCAAACATATATAGCCTTGTCCACGATGGAAGCTGAGTTCGTGGCATTATCAGCAGTAGTACAAGAAGGTGTTTGGCTTAAGAGATTTGTGGATCATTTAGGTGTTATTAGGTATGCTGCAAATCCATTATTGGTTAACTGTGATAGCCAAGTAGCTATAGCGTACACCAAAGATCCAAAATATCATGGCAAAACCAAACATATAGATACCAAGTATAATTTTGTTGAGGATATAGTTGCACGAAAAGATATGAACTTACAATACATTTCTACACATAGAATGGTAGTAGATCATATAACAGAGCCAATACCTAGAGATGTGTTTTGTGGTCATGTAAAATCTCTAGGACTGTATAGAGGTTGATGTACTGAATATTGTTATTTCCCTGAAGTGTTCACATTTAATGAATTTGTGTTTTTTTATTATTAATGCCTATGAATCTTTGTTTGATGTTTATGCATCTTAATGCTCAATGCATTATATTAAGTTGAGAAAGTATGTTGGACAGATAAAGATTAGCCCACTCATACAAGTAATCACATCTATTTACTGTGTGATAAATAAAGATGAGATTGTTTTTAAGCTTATTATTTAGGTAATAATCGAGGGCTCAAACTTAAAATATATATGTCACCTTAACTAAGTGTTAAAATGAGGACATAATATTTACTATGTCCGAAAGTAAAATAACCCACATATTTTACTTCATCTGTCTATGATGCCAGATGTGAGTTATGATGAATTATGTGTATGAGTATATATGTAAACTCAAGTTAGACATTGGGTATGTCTAAACGAACATCTGTATGGTATTAAAAGTGTAGACATACGCTCCATGGGAAATGAATTAAATACCGTAATACGTATTTCATACTACGTATACATGAGACAACCAATAAAAGTGGCAAAAATTTTATCTCAACTTTTATGCCATGCAAAGACTCTTGAGGAAAAGAGTTCCTCAACTTAGTGCCCTCATGACTCTTACTCATTCTCAAGATTTTTATTTAGTGTTTGCTATCTTAGTATGTTGCCAATGATCATGTATTGATTCGATCTAATGGGACATTTCTAAAAAAGCAAGCTGAACTGAAATCGAGAGTTTGAAAGAAATAGGAAGATCGAATTTGGAAAATCACATTTTAGTTTTGTATTCACTGATCAATCAATTATAATTGTTTTTGGGATAATCATAATTGTGAATAAAATATATCATTATTTAAAAAGAAATCAAGATAGAGATATAAATGTGATTGATCGATCTAGGGTACTGCTTACTAAATCACATTTTAGTTGTTGTATATTCCTAACAGATGTATGGCAACGAGCTCTCAAAGTATGCTGGTCGCACGGATTATTCACCAGTATGAATATTGCAGAGAGGTAAAGAGGATCCTATTCGGCCCACCATGTACGAGTGGGAGATGATGGGTTTAGTCTATGATGATGGGCTTAAGGCCCATCTGCCCATGTTGGGCCTAAGAACCTGGCTCGCAGATTAAAGGCCCATAGAGGAAGGGTTGTGTCTTTTGGGGAAACGTTTTACGTTGAAGAGATACGTCTTTTGGAGAAGACGTAAGAGAGAAAAGAACAGAGAACGTACCTTTTCAATGTACGTACGTGTTTTTTTCTTTTCTCTCTCTCCCAAAAAGAACGTAAGTTTTCTCCCCCTTTTGAAGCAACAGTACGCTCCTCGACAGACCGGATCATAATCCTTCCTCAATCTTCAACATTGGTGTTTAATCTGTGAACAATAAGGTATGCTTGATTCCGTGGTGTATCTTTGATCGGTGATACATGTTATTCTTGGGTTCGTCTTCTGCATTCATTTTAGGGGTTTGATTTAGTGTCGAATCCGTTTTAGGGAATCAGTTATTCCCAACAACTTTCTACTATGTTATAGTAACTTTTCGAAACAACTTGAATTCAGTCTCATATAAGTTTGTCTTCCTTTTTTCGTCGGAACTCATACATGTTTTTTGGTTAAGGGGAATATGCTCTAAATTTTTTCTGCTTTTTAACAAAGATGTTTCTTCTAATTTCATTGTGTTTATATTTAGAGATTCTTGCCTTCAGTGTTTGGAAATGACGTGGATAGTGTCCATGTTGTGGAGCCAATAAAAGCTATTCTTGCCATCAAGGGCAAGATTCGCCACATTGTCGAGGCTGAGGGAATCCCTCATACCTATGTGTGTTGTAATAGTTTTGTGGGCTACATCCTTCCAACATTGGCACAGCTTGGGGCTATAGCTCCACCTAGAGATAAAGTTGTCATCTCAGGAGATGGAAAATGTAAAAGGTAAGAAGCAATCTATTGAAATGCTTCGCATTTTAAGCCGTTGAGATTTCTGTACATCTTTCACAATTCAATTATAATAGATTATATGAATGTCACGTGGGTTACCTTGGCACAATGCCACCTATTCAGCATGTAAAGAAGATTATCTTGATGTATGTGGTTGAGAAAAGAACATATGGATGCCAATCGTTTGACGAATCTGCTCATCAAGATAATTCTTTACTAGATGCAAGCCGAAAGTAACTCTAGATAGATTGATTGCTCTGTAATTCTAAAACTCTCTCCCGTTGATATACAACAGTGATTAATAAGAAGGATGACATCAGCACCTATACCATTAAAGCCGTGGATGATCCCAGGACCTTGAACAAAACTCTCTACATCAGACTTCCTGCCAACATTTTCTCTTTTAATGAGCTGGTGTCTTTGTGGAAGAGGAAGACCGGCAAGACCCTGGAGAGGGTGTATGTTCTAGAGGAGCAAGTTTTGAATAACATTCAAGGTTAGGGATGCTTTTGTATTAGATTTAATCACATGAAATCCTCTCTGTTCTCAAGCTTCGATTAGTCCACTTGTCTTGGTCATATTGCAGAGGTAGCGTTTCCACTCAATGTCATGTTGGCCATATTTCATTCGATTTTTGTGAAAGGAGATCAAAACAACTTTGAGATTGAGTCATAGTTCAGAGTGGAAGCTTCAAAGCTCTACCCTGATGTCAAATGCACAACCACAAATCAGTACCTTGATCAGTTTGTCTGATTTCGAAACCGACCGTAAATTTCTCACATCAGCTTGAATAGTAAATAATAGGGGATGCTGCTTCTCAAGATTCAAGTGTGAAATGCGGCTCCCGCTGATCATCTCACGGCATGGACAACCTCCTAGTCTGAGGACATGCGAAGCACAAATGTCAACAATAGATGTTGCTGCCCACGTGCTTGAGTCATCCTTCTTGCACACTAACATTATGTTTTCGTCAGCATCGATGGTGTGCGCTTATTCTGCATACTTGTACCACATATTTACTTGGCATTCAGATTTGTAATGTTCAAATTTGTTGCACTTAGAATACTTGAGTTTTGATTTGTCGTGTGTTATATATTTTTTGGCGGAATTTGAATTTCCACCTCTATCTCAAGTACCTCCGCCACCTCTTCCCTCTGCAGCCTGGTTGACTGACTTGACTCTACAAAGCTTGCTTAGGATTTGAACTGATGGACTTTTAATTCATTCTTTGCTCATGCAAATATAATGAACCCATCAATCACTCCAACGTCATGGTTGTCACATCTTGCCCTTCTTCAGCTGTTACAACAACTAGTCAAATCTTTCAATTAAGACTCCAACCACTCGTACTTCTTGAAGTTTTTCACTGTTAACCCACAATTGGTTAATGATAGTTTGAACACAATCAAAACATGTCGAGATTGATTTAGAATCATTCATATGTAAAGACTCAAAATTACCTTGAAATGTTTGAAGCCACATCTATTTGACACGATAATAGCCTTTGTAGGATTTTTGCAGAATATCACACGTTGCTTTCGTAGTGTTTGTGCTTGGTATTTTTTCTAATATCCTTTCCTCCTCGGCTTGAAAGATGGCATACAATACTCAGCATCGGCCACTTTGGTGTAGTCATTGTCCACTAGATTTCGCGAATTTTATGATTTAAAAAGAACTTTCAACTAGCCAGACTTATTATTGAAATTTTTGTTTAATTTTGAAAGTTGTAATTGGATGAAATTGATGGATAACATTATCCCAAGAGTTGGATTCCAAAGAATAATAATATTATGAACTTTCTCATTGAGAATGCTATTTCTTCGGCTTCCTACTTCAACTCTCGGTCTCACACCCTTTTATAAAGGTCGAAAGTACACGAACTAGGCACAATGTCAACAATATCTAATGAAGAAAGATAAAATAACTTTTTTTTTTTGGTCATAAAGTAACTACTAACTTCTGTCTTTAGCAAAGAGATTTTCATTATTTAATTTCGTAATTGATTTCTTTTTAAACTTTACGGAGGTTTGTTAACACAACAACCGATTTTATATTACAAACTTGAATTTAGAATTTCTCATGTTTAGTAAGTTAAGTTGTTCATATTTCAGAAAAAATTCACATCATTGGTCAAATTAGACAAAATCGATAGGTTGGTACTTTGTATCTAATCTGCTTCTCTCTTTCTTGATCCACTTTGCAAACACTAATTTTCCAAGTAAAGGATGATGGGGGCGGAAAGTCAAATTTACACCGAATATGCCCTTTCGGAATCAAAATAAAAGGACGACTCATCTTGATGCGTGCCAACAGTTGCAGCACGAGACAGAGCCAGCTAGCCGGGAAAGACCATGCCTCCACCGTGAGAAAACCCTCGAGATGGCAGAAAAGAGCAAAGTCCTAGTGATCGGAGGCACTAGATACATCAAAAAGTTCATCGTGCAAGCGAGTGATAAGTTCGGTCACCCTACCTTCGCTTTCATGAGGGAGTCTGCCCTCTCTGATCCCGCCAAGGCCGACATCTTCGAAGGTTTCAAGAGCTTAGGCATCAATCTAGTTGTGATATCCTGATTTTCATATTCTATTTTTGATTGAATAAATTGGGCTTTTCATCGACGCGCCTATAGTTCTTTTCTCTAAGTTGGCCACTCACGAGATAACTAGCCTATCAAGTGAAGCCATTAAGGGATTTTAACGCAATAGACTTGAGAATTCGACCAAGAATCGACTGCTCGACCATCCTAATCTATAAGGGTCATTACGGCACAATCAAAATCGATCAAAGATTGGAGATGGGTCGATTTGACTAATATATGTGATCAAAACTTGGGTGATTCCACCTGATTGCAAAATTCTCGTCGATTGGCACTAGACCAATTTTTCTGTCAGTTTTGTACCCTGTGTCCATATTTAAAACTTTGAGATTTTCACGACAACCGAGAGTCACCAATGTGTTGAAGATGTACAATGTGGCTTGAAAATAATCAACCACAGGTCAATTGCACTAAAAATTCCTAAAAGCTACCTAGTAGGTTATGTCACACTAAAATCGTATCAGATTGAAATTAACCGCGAATTTAAACCCGATTTCAGAAATTGAAAGTTCTGTCATGTCACGATTTATTTTAGGAACGTCGACTCATCCTTCGAAGAATTTTCGGCGAGTTTGGGATTTTACGAAAAATCAATTCGGACGATTCGAAAACGAAAGGAATTTCATAGGGGCCAAATTGAGTGGATGTTTGGCCTCCTTAGTGAGCTATTCGGCGAAGGGAAATTATGAAAATTGTGTGGGCTTCTTCTTCAACAAAATTGGACATCAAATTGGAGAATTGGTGAAGAAATTGAAGTCCGAAGTTGTGAAATTCGGAGGCTTGTATGTGGCTGTAACTTTTGGCATCAAATTGGTGGTTTATGGGAATTATTATGCAAGAAAGTATATTGGGGGACAAAGGGGATGAACATGTGGGCTTGTGAGGACCAAGACATGATGACTATGGGATATTTTATTTGACTTTATGCCCCCCTTCTCCAACTTCTCGAGCACGCCAAGAACGCTGCCCTTCTTCTTCGTGCGGACTCCATCTCCACCAAAAGGAGCTGCTTTAACATCCTGATTTTCATGTTCTATTTTTGATTGGATAAGTTGGGTTTTTTTATCGACGCACCATAGTGCTCTTCTCTAAGATGGCTACTCACGAGATAACTAGCCTATCAGGTGAAGCCATTATGTTGATGATATTATTTTTGGATCTCCTAATGAAATTCTATGCAAGAAATTCTCTAAGACTATGCATGATGAGTTTGAAATTAGCATGATGGGTGAATTATCCTTCTTTCTCGGACTTCAAGTAAAACAATTGAAGGAAGGAATTTTCATTCACCAAGAAAAATATGCTAAAGAACTTGTTAAAAAGTTTGGTTTGGAGAATTGCAAAAAGATTGATATACCAATGTCAAGTTCCTCAAAGCTGGACAAAGATGAATGAGGAAAGAAAGTTGACCAGAAGTTATACAAGAGTATCATTGGTTCACTTCTTTATCTTATTGCTTCTAGACCTGACATTTTGTTTAGTGTTTGTATTTGTGCCAGATTTCAATCAGATCCTAAAGAATCTCATTTAAGTGCTGCAAAACGCATTATCAAATACATTGCATCTACTTCTAATCTCAGTCTCTAGTATCCTAAAGAATGAGACTTTACTCATCTTGGATATTCAGACGCAGACCTAGTAGGATGCAGAGTTGATAGGAAGAGCACATCGGGCACTTGTCAATTACTTAGGAACATAACAGTATCTTGATTTTCGAGGAAGCAAAGTACCATAGCTATTTCTACTGCAGAAGCAAAATATGTGGCTCTTGGAAGTTGTTATTCACAAATCTTGTGGATAAAGCAACAGCTAAGAGACTTTGGAATCGAAGACTCATGCACTTAAATCAAATGTGACAACACCAGTGCGATTAACCTCACCAAGAATCCAATTCTTCATTCGAGAGCAAAGCATATAGACATTCGACATCATTTTATTAGAGATCATGTTCAAAATGGAGAAGTCTCGATTCAATTCATTGACTCAAAGAATCAACTAACGGACATCTTCACAAAGCCTTTAGAGAAAAGTCAATTCAAGCGTATTCGTTCCAGACTCAATATCTTAAAGTCTGAAGAAGTTCAGACTCAGGGATGAAAGTCTAATGATATTCAGACTCAGAAGTTCAAGATTTACGACTGTAAGTTTTTTAATTTATCTCACAGATAAAATCTCGAAAAGGTACGATTATCTTCCCCAGTTTTCACAATTATTGCAATCATTCCTTTTCGAAAAATGAGTTATTTTTGAAAAGATGGTTATCTATTATTTCAAAAAGGCAGTTATTTTTGAAAAGGCATTTTCTATTTTACCTTTTATGTCATTCCGTATGCCTCTTTTCGACTGCTTTATATACTGATTGTCTTCCTCACAAACCCTAAAAAGCACAAACCTTTGCTTTCTTACTTTTACTCTCTAGTTTAATCTTCAAAGTTCTCACCTTTTTTTCGCAAATCAAGTTTGGAAATCTTTCAAAGATTGTGAGAATGGCATCCCAAAGAAAGTATTCAAGGATCACGAATAGGGGACCACAACACATGCGTGAGGGTCCTACACATTTTGACCTTACCGAGGAAGAAGAATCCCCAAGAGAGCAGCAGAGCCCACAACATTCTCAACTGCGTCAATCTTCTCAAGCTAGACCTCGGGATATTGATCAAAGAGCGGAGGAAGAAATCATTGAAGGCGCAGAACCCATAAGATCTCAAAATCCCGCCTTTATCTTTAAGCTTTACTTTGCTTTGAAGAAGGGAGACACTCCCTTGAACAATATCGATGAATTTTTGAAAGATAAAGGGTATCGAAATGAAACTCACTTTTTGCGAACAGTGGAACAATTGGAGATTGCTCCTACGGGGTCGGCAAATCGAGCATTTGCGAATATCCCTAGTGATCCACGTGTTGGAGGTCTTAGTCAACCTGATGAGAATGATGATGACAAACTGTACACTCATTTCAAGCCTAGAATGGGTGTTGGGGCAAATATTCGAAGCAAAAAAGAAATATTTGTTTCGCTCGGAGGAACACAAGCGACTTTACTCTAAGTTGCTAAAAAGAGGGGTGATCAATCCGAGAAGTGTAGAGTTTGATTTTCTTGACTCTTTGAATGTGAAGCTGCGAGAGAAATTCACTCGACTTCAGCTTGAGTATTTTTGTTCTGAGATGACAAAGGCATATCAAGAACTTACTACTTACTTCTATTCTAATCTAAGTTTCTTGGATGCGAATAGATTTTCGTTTAGTGTTCGAGATCAGGACTATATCGTTGACATGGATATATTGGCGGATGTGATTGGAGTAGAGCGAGGGGCATTCCAATCGATTAGTGTGTCTGTTGGTCATACGATGGTGGAGCTTGTTTAGGATGGAATGGCTGAAGGAAGAATTTCGTACTTAAGGATGAATGCTTCTAACATTCTGCTTCACAAGATCGTGATCAATTGCCTCAGACCCAAGTCAACTTCGAAGACCAACGTCTCTAACTCATAAGCAAAGCTAATGTATGCCATCAATGCTGGCAAGAAGTTCTCTCTACCTCACACAATCATGTTTCACATGTACAGAACAATGGCGAAAGACAGAGGGCAACTACCGTACTCAGCGCTTGTTACAAAGCTTTTCAAACATTTCGATATTCAGCCTCTTAGGATTTTAGTGTTCGATCATGTGATCAAATGATGGTGGGATTGAAAATGATTTCCAAAATACGTTTAAAAGAGCTAGACAAGGTTTTGGAGCGATCGAAAGAGAAAACCCCTGTCAAGTCTCACCAAGGTTCTTCAGTTGCAAAACGAAAAGGGAAGGAGCCCATGATAGCTCCATCCAAGAATAGAAGAGCACTTGTTCTGGAGGATGAAGAGGATGAGGATGATATTACCATTTCCGCTCTTGCGCTAAGAAATCTACAAAGTGTTGTTCCAGAGACAGAGGAGAGAGAGGATTGAGTCAGAGAAGAAGAAGAGGAAAGGAGTGGAGAGAGAGATTCAATGCGAAAACAAGTAGAGGAAGAAAGGATTGCAGAAGAAGAAGAAGGGAGAGGTGAACAAGAGGAAACGGAGCATGAAGCGTAATTCTCACCTCCTGAGGGCATTAAAACAGAGGGAGGTGCTAAAAAAAGAGGTACATCTTCAATTGCTATTCCCAGTGAAGGTGTTAGTCGTTCACCTGCAGATCCAGAAGACATCTATGCCTCTCAATTCCAAGAGGAAGGTCATGAGGTTTCATCGCCAAATATGAGTAATCATGCTGGCTTACCATCATCTGCAAATACTCCTACTGATCATGTAGAGGCCAATACTCAAACTAAAAATTCAACAGACTTTCGCAAAGTGCTTGATGTTCTTATGGAGATGCGAGGCCAAATTTATGCCCTGGGATACGAAGTTCAGAACTTGCAAAATGCAGGTCAAGCCTCTTCAATTTCCTTGCATGATCAAGTTCATGCCCTTACTCTTCAAGTTCAAGCAAATGCCAATGGTGAAGATGTGGCTCAACTGAAGGAGGATTTAAAAAAGCTGGAAGGGATTGTCCAGTCAATGGGAGATTTCCAACTTGTTCGCGTTCCTAGGCATCCATAATTCCATTATCTTTTTATCTCTACCTTTTTTTTTTTTAATGTTGACAAAAAGGGGGAGAGATGGTGTAGATTTGAAACTTGACTCTCGTTTGACCTTACTTTTTGAATGACTTTTTACTTTTGTTTGGTTGTTTGGTTGTGACTGGATTTGGATCGTTTGATGGATCGTTTGATCGTTTGTTTATTTTATGCACTATTGGTATTTCATGGCAAAGATAGTTGTTTATTTACAGGACTAACTTATTTCCTCTGGATGCAGATTTAATGCTGTCTTTACTAAGTCAATTATCTTTTGTGAGATATCCATGTTTACTTGAGTATTGTTTTGTAGGTCAAAAATATCAAAATCTGTAGGAAAATTTTGTCACCATCAAAAATGGGGAGATTGTTGGAGAAAACTTCCTTACGTGTTTTGAAACTGACAAAACATTTCCATCAGTCTAGTTTGAAGACTTGCAGACTCTTTAATCAAAGTCTGAAGATCGCCGAACCGCCAAACTTAAGATTCAAAGTTTATCCTTATTGAAAGTTTCTAGACCATTGAAGAAGACTTATCCAGAACTGAGTATTTCGTTAAGGATTTGATTCTATCGACTGAAGAAGATCTCTTGGCTGGATATAGCATCTCTGAATCTATTATTCGTTTTGATTTCAATTCGGATAATTTGAAACCGTTGATTGGCGAAGCATACTTGAAAGGTTCTACTTATGGAAACCTAGATCCTAATTATATGGGCGAGCAGGATTGGTGGACTATCGTCATATTCCTTAAATGACTCGAAATCTCCCTAAATTGATTCTGTCCAACAAGTAGATTGGAAGAACTCATTTGGTAAGTGCCAACGGGTATGAAGGCATGGAGGAGTATATAAGGAAGATGTTCCAGTTATTTGAGTGTGTGCGCGATAGAACAATTCCAAAGTCTGAAGCTCCTTGTTCTTAGTCAATTCAATTGTTGAGCGAAAACTTGTATTCAAAAGAGAGTTTATACTTCTGTGAAACCTTGAGGAAGTGTAGCAAAGTCTCTACACTGTGGAATCAGGGAAGAGCTATACTGTAACAACTCTTTTGATTCTTAGTGAAATCCAGCCGGTGGGCTGTTAATACAGAAGAGTGGATGTAGACTTGAATTAAGCCGAACCGCTATAAACCCTGTGTTCTTATTATCTTCCCTAAGCTCTTTTACTTTGATCGTAACTCTATTTGATTATTAGAGTCTAATTTCCTTTTCATAATCTATTACTAAACAGAGTTGGTTTAAAAGCGAAATCATATACTTTACTTTGCGAAAAGTTGTTTTCGCACCTATTCACCCCCTCTAGGTGCTCGTACTAGCTTTCACAATCTCAACCCCGAAATTTCTTTCTTGATGTCAGAGGTCCCCACCCTGGTCTGCAAGCATGCGACACGGGTCGGTTCTTTGACAAAGTTGGAGTCATGGGTAACATGACCTAGCCATGAGCTTGTTGATTCAGTCATGTGATCCCGTGGCTCCATTTTGGGCCGTCTAGAGTAGAAATTGAACCACCATCCATGCGCATGTCTATGTCATTGGCATTGCTACTCATGAGTAGGGCAAGTTTTTCGAATTCTTTTCTTCGCATTTTACTTATTTTGCCTTCTTGTTTTGGTCGGTCTATGACAAATTAGGTTGGTCGTAACTTTTGTCAGCATACAATGGGGGTACCCGAGCTTCGCATCATTTATGCCCCTAAAGGAGAGCCTCTGCCCGAAGATTTCTAAAGTGCCATTGAAGATCACCCACCGAACCGAGATCAAGCACCTTAAAAGGAAGCTTGAGGAAGCCGAGGAGCGTGCCTCGAAGTTGACCCGAGTTAGTGGGGGTGCCACGAGCGGAAGCTGTCCTTATTAGTTAGATTGAGTCAAGTGCAATATGTACCGGGACCACACTCGTATGCATTGCAGTATTAAGGAGTTTGTCTCGAGTCTCAATGTTGAAAATTGGGAGTTAAAAGAGTGTCTTTCTGTCTTCGGAGTAGCTTTGTTGTTTAGGGGTTTTCTCATGTTTTTTCTTACATTATGTGGCAACCTGGCTTTCAATGAAACGAGCAAGTTGGGGCGATTAGATCTTTGCCGTGGGCCGACCGCCTGATTATTACTCGTACTTATATATGTTTATCTACTCTTGCATCAGGCACTAGCAAATCAATTGTCCTCTGCCGATCGTCGACACGGCCAAGCAGAGATCCCCAATTCGCACGAGCGCGAAAATTAGAATGGAGAATGAGGACACCAACGTGCGCATGGCCAAGATGGAGGACCAGCTAGCCCAACTCACTGCAATGATGCTTGAAATTAGCCAGAAGCTTAAAGAGCCCCCCGTTGTAGCCGTCACTAGAACATCCACTCCTACGACATCAAGACACGCTCCCCTATCGATAAGGGGCACGCACGTCGCTGATCTCTCTGGAAAGGAAATTGCTAGAGAAGCTCCTTCTGTCACACCTATCATCATCAATTTGGATCCTCCTCCGAAGGAAGACCCAACACCCCGCCTAAATGAGGAAAGTGAAAAACGCTTGGTAAAAATGGAGGAATGACTGTGCGCCTTGCAAGGTTATGAGCTAAAAGGAGCTAATAAGCTGTTCCCATATACCAGGACGAGCTTCCCCGAGACTTTCCAAGAGCCTAAGTTCACAAGGAAGTATGACATAACTGGATGCCCCACGACCCACATTAGGTACTACTTGAGAAAAATGGCTCACTACGCTGATAACATGCCATTCCTCATTCACACGTTCCAAGATAGCTTGGAAGGCATTGCCCTAACGTGGTTCATCACGCTAGACATCGAAGAATTCACCAGTTGGGAAGATTTAGCCAATGAGTTATTGCAACAATACCAGTTTAATACCGAGCTCGCCCCCACGAGGGAGGAGTTGACCCGTATTGAGAAGAAGAGGAATGAGTCATTTGAGGCCTTCACGCAAAGGTGGAGAACTATGGCCTCACAAGTAAAGCCGACCCTGAATGAGAGGGAGATGAAGCAACTATTCCTTAAGACATTGCCCCTTGAATACTTCCAAGGGTTAGTGTTCTCAGGTTGCCAGACCTTTTCACAACTGGTCGAGGTAGGTGAATGAGTCGAATGGGCAATTGTTGAGGGAAAGATATCTACCGGAGGTACGAAGAAATTCCTGGCAAGAAAAGATAAGGAAATTACAGTTGAAGTAGAGCTGGTGCAAGAGTCGTTTCTCTCTAAGCCACCTTCAACGCCCGCGTATAAGCCTATAATGGCCCGAGGAAGCTCATCTCGGGCATATGACAAGGGCAAGAGACCCATTCGGAGGCAATTTTCCCCGTTACCATGCCCATTGTTGAAGCTATTGCCCATGCTCCTCGAAAAGAGGATGGTTGCGAAGGAGGTACCTAGGGACAACCCCGCGAAGTTCGTTGAGTTCAATGTGACCAAGACCTACGAGTACCACATGGGAGAAAGGGGGCATGACGTGGATAATTGCTATGTGCTAAAATGCAAAGTCCAGCAACTGCTAGATGGGGGCATCTTGATTTCAAGGAAGTTCAACCTAACGTGCAACAGAACCCCTTACCAAATCATGCAAAGTGAGTGAACTTAATTTTCGAGGAGGACGACATATGCACCACCCTAACATGTGAGGAAGCTGAGTCCTCCGAAGTCGTAGCTGTCCCTCCAGACTAAGGCGGTTCTCATTCAGCTTAGTTTTCTGTCTTATGTCCAATCCCCTGCGTGGGATCCTGTTGTTATTTCTTTCTTGTTTATCTCACTCGTAGCATGAACTGTGGTCATCCCTGATCTTGAGCCATTGGTTGAGGGTGGTGTGTGTTGTAATATGGCCTTATCTTTCCTCATTCGATAAAATAGATGCATGTTTTATTAAGAACATGTGAAAGCATATCAAACTAGTCCTATGATGGTCACTAAGGCCTGAGCCTCCACATGCTCCCAAGTTTGACTGTTTTGCAAGGACAAGGAAATCTGAGAATATAAGGATGAGTTCTTGTAATTTACAAAAAATATTTTAAAAAAAAAAAAAAAAGCAACAAAACAAAAAACAAAAACAAAAACAAAAAAGGAACCTTTGGTGCTTTTCTAGAGACAAGCAAGAAAATGAATAAAAAAGATTCTACAAACTTTTTAAGCATCCATTTTATCTCAAAATTGTTTTCTCGTTTTGTTGGTTATTCATTTCGGATCAAATTTCCCTATGGAGATTGATCTACTTAGATGGTCTCAGCAAAGTGAAAAGTGAAACATTAACCATGCCAAACAAGAAGCGCTTAGGATGAAGAAAGGTAAGCCATTTCAAAACGCATCCTTCAAACACTTTTGAGAGTTGAGTGAAAAGCGACATTCTCTTAGGGCGAAGGATTCATTCGCATTGAGCACATAGATCGAAATGATAAAGGTGTTTCATTCATCAATCCCAAGAGTTGCATTAATCTCTTGCTACCCCTTTGGGCTGAATAAAGATGATCCTTCAAAGTACCCGTATCGAGAACAACCCTACATTGAGGCAACATAGGGGGTTACAGTCGTGTTGTAGTGCGAAAGATTGAGAATATTCTATTACCTTCACTTGCATCAATCTTCTAGTGATAGCTTCAGAGGAATTTTCATTAGAGCTTGACTCATCCCAAGGTGAAGAAGAGCATTTGCTCTCTACCCAAACACTAATACCCATTGCTTTAACCAATTTGGGCCTAATTATTCATTTCTGAACCCCAAACAGTAATCATCTCCCTTCACTAGGGTAAGGCATAAGAATTGACCAAATACAATTGGTAGTCACAAGAAAATGTGAAAAGCATCTCGAAAGTCATAAGAGCTCCAAAAGCTCAAAAAACAGTTCGACAAACTAGGGGGCATGAAAAAGCAGTGTGCCTGGTAAAAGCAAGGCCAATACCCATCAAGAAAAAGAGCCAAAAGGCTGCATCTTATGTGAAGAAAAATTATCAAAGTCCAAGTACCTACGTAAAAAAACAAAATCATCATCACAAGTGCAAAGGAAATCAGAAAAAGGAGCAAAGCTCCATTGCAGAAATGATTAATCAAGGGACTTTCGAGATGCGCTGTGTTTCAAAAGCCAAATGATTTCGAAAGATCAAGTGACTTGATCACGATGCCGTGATGATCACCAACTCTTAAAAACCTTCTTGAAAATTTTAAGCATTTCGAGCCTCTCCCAAACCAACCTTACAACCCTCTTCCAAAGTCTCTTATGATTGGGATGGTTTGAGTGAAAATGAGAATGCCACAAAGAAGTTACTGCTTGAAGGAGTGGAGGTAATTCTATCTTGTCTTATCTTCCAAATTCTCAACTTGTAAACCCGATGAAGATAACGACAAATGTTCATTTATTAACCTCAAAGCAATAATCCCTTTGCGTACCCATGGCCAAATCTATATTGCGGTCCTTTTAAAAGACATTTTTTATCGATCAGATTGTGCTCATCGCAAATGTTTCTGGAAGCCTTCGACATGGGTTATGTGAGATACCCTTAGCAACCAATTATCTCTCACGTGAATGGATGGGATCAAGCAGCCATCTTATCGAGAGTGTGTGAGAAGCCCTTTCTGACTAAGAAGCTCTGGTGTGGCATGCTTAATGAGTCTTTTTCACGAGTCATAGTCATTCTGATAAGAACGTGACTCCCAAAGAATTTGATGATTAATAATATATCCCTAAGCAAGATAACAGTTTTGCATCGCATGATGCTGATTGACATCGAATGTTTTTCTAAGGCAATTAGACTAAGCTCGATTAGCTTGTTCAACTAATACTGCAATATTGGCAATACATCTTTTGATGACGTCTCTAATGACATTTGCTCCAGTTGAGTTTGACAAGATTCCTCAGTGAAACTATGCAGTTTCAAGGAGTTAGCTGGTGCTTCCCTAAAAATCAAAGGTTCATGGTTAGCCTTAAACCATGTCATCCCCAAAGGTTTGTGAGTCCATCTTGAAACCACATGGTTCATGAGTTTGTCCTTAAACCATGCTTTTAAAATGTTCATGAGTCTATCTATCCCTAAACTACGATTTTTCAAAAGGTTCATGGTCAACCTTAAACCATGTCATCTACAAAGGTTCATTGGTTTTCCTCAAATCATGCATTTTCAACCCGGTCGAAACCCGTTGTTACGCGGTGAGGCCTCCTTTTTCTTCTTCCTATGACACGGCGTGCTTCTGTAGCCCAGGGGCTCTTCTTTTTTCTAATGACACGGCATGCTTCTGTAGCCCAGGGTCTTTCCTTTTTCTTATGACACGGTGTGCTTTTGTAGCCCGGGGTCTCTTTTGTTTCTTGACACAGTGTGCTTCTATAGCCCAGGCTCTCTTCCTTCTTCTTATGACATAGCGTGCTTTTGTAGCCCGGAGTCTCTTATTTCCTTCTTCTTATGACACGACGTGCTTTTGTAGCTTGGGGTCTCTTCTTTCATTTTTCTTATGACACGGCGTGCTTTTGTAGCGCGGGGTCTCTTCTTTCCTTCTTCTTATGACACGGTGTGCTTCTGTAGCTTGGGGTGTCTTCTTTCTTCTTATGACACTGCGTGCTTCTGTAGTCCAAAATCTTTCCTTCTTCTCATGACACGGCATACTTCTGTAGCCCGGGGTCTTTCATTTTTCTTATGACACGGCATGCTTCTATAGCCCGGGGTCTTTTATTTTTCTTATGACACGACGTGCTTCTGTAGCTTGGGGTCTTTCTTCCTCTTATTGACAAGACGCGCTTCTATAATTATGAGTCCTTTTCGTCGACCTGATACGTACCTATGCACCCAGGGTCTCTCTACTGCCAAAATAATTTAGATATCTTCTGTCCTTGAATGAAACCTCTTCGAGGCTACATTCAAAGAGGGGCAGTTGTTGACACATATTTTTTATTTTCAAGCACATTAAAAAAAATTTGAAACAAAAACTGATAAAAAAATCCCAAAAAAAATATATATATGTAAAAAGAGAGAGAGAGAGAGAAGAAGAAGCCACATGGGCCTGGGCCCCTCTCTCTCTTTTCCTTTTTCCTTTCTTTCTTTTCCCCCTATGCGGCCCAACCCCCTTCTTCCTTTGTCCCGGCCCGCGCTCGTTTGTTGGCTCTCCAACCGTCTTCTGCATGGGGAAGCAACAAAGCAGAAAGTAGCCACATGTATGCAGAAAGGAGCCGTGACAGGGGAGCAACAAGATCACATGGCAAGCAAGCGACGTGATCTTGGGATCAAAGCCGGCTAGCAGAGGTCGCTGGTTGGTCAGCTGAGGCCACATGCGTGAGCCGAGGGAGTGGGAAAAGAGAAAGAAAAAGGGGAAACGAGATCAAGAGGATACGGAATGAAATCAAGAAAAAAAAACAGAGAGGAAGGTAGAAGAGACGGTGACGGAGGGAGAGGGAAGAGAGAATGAGATAGCCGCTGGAGGTCAGCCAAGGTGTAGGGAGCCCCTAGGACGCCCCACCACTGTCGAAGAGCCGCCCTTTCGTCACCGTCCGTCGCTATCTACCCCGGAATCCAAGTTGACCTTTTATCAAACACTTAGCTTGCAATTTTTGAAACCGAGCTAGCCAGAGCTCGTTTCGCCCGTTTCAAGCGAGCTCCAGCCCCATTGTCTGATCCTATTACTTTCCTTGCACGCCGGTAGATTTCCTTAGGTCTCCAGGTCCGCGTTCACGCTTTGGCCGAGCCGGAGGATCTCGGTCCTGTCCATGCGCATCACCTGTTCGCTATATTGCCCAAATGGGTCCTCTCCCCCTGAAGCTCCCCCGCGTGGAGCCCTAGGACCCCCTGGCTACTGGAAGGACACTGTTGCAACCAGGGAAGCCGCGCCGTTCCCCTCGCCTAGCCACCACGGCACCGTCGCCAACATGCGCATTCGCAGCACCCCTAGTCGTGACTTGGCAGTCGCAACCAAGGGAATGCCAGCCAAGTGGACCAGATCACAAATCTAGCCCACTCGACTCCTATTCTCACTTGGGCTCGACCCTCAGGCACAAGTTGGGCCAAGTTTAGGCCCGACCAGAGACGGTCGGGCCTAAACCGATCCAGGCAAAAAATAAAATAATTTATTAAAAAATAAAAATATATAATTTATTTAAAAAAAAATTAAAAAAATTCGAAAATCCAAAGATTATAGAGTTTGATTAGGAATTGTTATGTCTTGCCTTCTTAGTATAATTAGGCCTTTATTTACTTGCACATTGATTATATCGTGTGTTTAATTGTCGTATCTAATTATGTCTAATTTCACGTGTTTAATTTTACTGCAATTAGAATCTTGGTAGCTATGGTTGTTACTTTAATTATTGCGCACCCACATGATCACCTCACATATTAGTAGATAGGCGTAAAATCAATCCAAACTGCCTGACAAAAATATTTTCTCTTAAAATGAACAAGATTAGGTACCAAAATGGCACTAATTGATCAATTAGTGTAATCAAGTCCTCGATCTTAGTTTCTCTGGTTGCGTAGGAAGTGAGGTATATTCACATACCTCACTTGGTTTCTAGCCGACCCCAATAGGCTAGTGGTGGCTCCTTTTATGCAAAATTTTTAAGAATATCCCAATGTCACGCGGGGTATGGCTTGGTAGAGCCCGCGCCTAATCATGGAACATAAGCCCGTCCTTTAGGCAATACCCCTAAACATGTTCCCTCCCCCTGAGGGTAGGTCGTGACACTAAACATTTGTTTTATGAGCGCCTCGTGGATTTTGTTATTTGGTGAATTCACAGTGGCTTCTTTCCCCATGGAGTGAACTGTTTGTCTAAGGGGATGTCAAGGATGATGATTACCATGGCATTGTCAATTTGTTTCATAAAATACAGATGTTTGGGCTTTTATGGTGGAGACAATCAATTATTAGTTTTTGATGTCACATTTAAGACTGGGGGATAGACTCAAATTTATTGGTTTTGATGGGAATTTGTTCTTCAGTTTTTATCTTTGGGAGTTCTCTCACAGGTCGGAGTCTTGCCAGACTTGACATGTGGTGATCTGCTACGAGCTAATGATTGTCTGAAATTGGGTAACTTCTATGGTTTCACGAGGCAGTTGTTACTTTGAATGAAATTTGTTCTCCAGTCCCATAATGTTCGAATTAATGCAGAAATCGATTCTCATTCCTTTGGTGTGGTCGATGTATGATCTGTGATGGTTCTTTCTTTGCATGGGGTACACTACTGATCATTATTTAATCCAGACGCGCTTTGTCTTAATTTTATTGAAGTTCAAAAGCTGGTCTCTCCCTCCTAGAAGTAGTCCATCCCTCGTGTCCTCATACTTCGGTCTCATCAGGCGTTTATGAGTGTTAAGTCGGTCTGGTTCTGTTTATGCAATGTTATTTTCTGAAGGTTTCTCCTCGCCTCTCCAGCACTTTGCCATGCTGTGGGCATCGTTAGGGTTTACACTCCTCCCATTTGATTTATTGATCTTTTGAAGTTTAATTGTATTATGAGTTGATTCTGGTATTCACTATTCTGTGAATTGGCAGTGGCTTCTTTCTTCTTGGAGTGATCATTTTGTCTGAGGATGTTGTAGGGCAATAAAAACAATGCAAGTGGTCAGTTGGTTGCATAAAATACCACATTTGGGCTTTTTGGAGGACTAATGGAACTGGTTCCAGGCATTACCTAGTTTGCTTTGCCTTTCTTTTCACACAACTTCTGTGTTTTCTTTTGGTACAGAGCAAGAGGTCATTTTGTGTTCTTTCCATGCCAGTGGTTCTTTGAGTTGTTGGACTTAGTGAATGGCCATATAGATATCTAAATTGTAGGTTTTCTTTAGTTCTTGGGACTTTGAAGGTTTATTATTGCTAACAGAATCGGTTTTACTTCAGGGCATACTGGTAATATCTTATCTTGAAACTCTAAATTGTAGGTTTTCTTTGGTTCTTGGGACTTTGAAGGTTTATTATTGCTAACAAAGTCGGTTTTACTTCAGGGCATACTGGTAATATCTTATCTTGAAACGATGTACATCATATATCTATCACAATTTGCATTCTTAGTCTTTCTTATTTTGTTTCTATTTGTTAATGGATGATGATAGCTGATACCAGTTGTTCTTTGGCATATTAGAGCCTACTTTCTCTTTGGGATTGGATGGAGAAGTTTTGATTTGTATGTCTTACCTTTTTCTTTAATGGAACTATCCTAAATGTTATTTGTCATGGACTTTTTTAGGTTCAATGTACTTTGGTGCACATTCATTAGGAAATACGTCTCTTGCATATGCATTTGTTTTGACTTGGAGTGTATGTCTGCTTGAATATTGTCTAAATAGATGTTAAATTTGGCTTATTTGAATAATTTTTTGTCAGGTTTCCTGTGTTAATATTTGATGAGATTGACGTTGTCTGGATGGTGATTTCCTATGCTGAGATGTTATATTCATGCGACCTATTGCCTATTTTTTCTCTATGTTATCTGAAACCTTGCAGGATATGTTCTTTTCCAGAAAAAAAATATATTTGCTTTTTTTCACACTGTTTTTTGCGGTAACATTTACCTCTTGCCAAAACTTTCCCTATAGTATGTAATGTTCAATTGTATAGCGATGTTGTTGGATGTTTCATCATTAGATTGATGTTTCCATTTAATTGTTTATCAAGATGAGTATGCATTTCAGTGGATTGGCAGTTGCATCTTTCCTTTTGGAGTAATCTCTTCAGCATGTTGTCTAATGATGATAAATACATAGATAGAAGCTGGTCGGTTTACTTAGAATAAAGCACTTGGGCTTCTTGGAGGAGTGGCGATCTATTACGCAATCTATGTTTGCTTGAGTTATGAAGTAGTAGTCTCTGATCACATCTTCAGGACAGGTGATGGACTGAAATTTTGAAGATCTCTAGGCATTTTGTAGTTTTGATTTGAGTTTGTCTTCAGTTGATTATCTGCAGGGTGCAGTGAGCTAAGTTGACAATCATTTGAAATTAGACAAACAGCCACTTTGTGGATTCCAGGCAGTTATCGGTTTCAATGAAGTTTGTTTCCTACTTCTGCTTTTTTCCATTTATAGTGAGGTGATTAGGGCCAAGTTCTCTTTCCTTCGATGCAACCCTCTTCTGGTTCGATGTGGACCGTCTTCAATATGTGATGGTTCATCCTAGATTTCATTTAACAAGCTCTTCTTTCTTTGAGCTTCTATTGGCTTTTGTTGTTTTTGGAAGATGAATTATCATTGACTATCTTCCATTGTAGGGATTATTTGAGTCTGGAAAGCTTGAGATCCACTAAGTTCTGGCTTGTTTTTCTTTGTTCCTGTAATGCATGCTGGTAAATTATGTGCAATTTATTCATCTGGCCTTTCTTTTCTTTTTTTCCCCCGAATACTAGCTTCACACAATTTAGTTAGCTTAGGCTGTCATTCTATATGATTGATGTGTTTCTTTTGGTACAGAACCTTCGATGGAACTTTTTAATTTACCAGGTGATATCTATTATTTAGGTGGTTGTTCAGGAGTGGTCATGTGCATCCTTAGTGTTTACGGTCCTCCTTTGATCATTTATTGTGGATATAATCCTTTCTTTTGTTGTTTTAGAGCTGTTTCTGTATTTATAATCCCGTGGATTGGTAGTAGCTTCTTTTCTTGCTGAGTGATCGCTTTAATTGATTGATCCATCCTTTTGTTGTTTTAGAGCTGTTTTTGAATTTATAATCCAGTGGATTGGTAGTAGCTTCTTTTCTCATGGAGCGATCTCTTTGATTGAGGATGTTGTCTAAGGAATGGTACATATGACAAGGTTGGTCGATTATTGCTTAGAATAACTGAGCTTTTTTTTAGTTCAAATATCTATTCAGATCTATCTTTGGTTGATCATCATCAGGACTGGGTGAAGAACTGAAATTTTGATCTACTCCTACTGTGTAGGCACTTGTGTTTTTATTGAATATCATATTCCTTAATTGATTCCCTCGAAGTGGAAAGATGATAATTGTCTTTGTTCTTATTATAGGTTGGAATTTTGCCAGATTTTATAAGTGATGATCTATTGCCTTTTTTGTGTGGCCGAGTTGATGAATTGCAGTGTCCAAGCTTTGTTTGAAATTGGATAAGCTCCCAATTCTTGGATTTGGGGTTCTTTTAATGTCTTCACTCTATATGTATATGGGTCTGCCCCTAATCAATTTATATTTTGGCCGTGCTTTTATGATAGGGTGTGCAAGAACTAGCTTGACTATGCTTTGAGGGTTTGAAGTTCGACATAAGATCTCTGATTGTCATTGGATGCCTCTCTATTGGACGTACTTGCAAAAGGAGAGTATCTAACGCAATTCTATTTAGTTGAGCTGCTGAATTGTTGTTTTTCTTTGTGGATTAGGGTGATGAGTGATGCCTAGATCTTTCTATGGGGATGTTTGTTAATGCATGAACTCTGCAAAGATGTGGTTTGTGATATTTTATTTTGGAGGATTAGAGGTGATGCGATGACATATAGTTCTCTTCCTGTTTATAGAAGCTCTCTCTTGGGGATGCTCTTAATATCGAATCTCCAGTTGATATAATGCCTGACAAATTAGTTCTATATTGCTTGTGTGTTGAAATGGAGAGTTACTTGGCCACAAGTTGGCTCGATCCCTCTAGATGGATTCACCCCCTCATTCTCTCCAAAACTCGTATTCTATTATCATCATTTTCGGTAGAAGGTGGCTCTAGTTTGTACCTTTAAAACCATAACCGCAAGGATGCTTGGTAATATATGCTCGCGGGGACACGTGGAGTGGATGATTTGAATGTTTTTGTACTCTTTTTAAGCTACCTCTTTCAATGAGATAGTGTAGACATGTTGCTTTAGGTAGGGTTCATATGTTTTATGAACTATCACCCAATTTTGAACTTGACCCAAAAAAAAAAATATATATATATATATATGTTCTGAATATTTGCAGAGAATTGTGCCTTCCTACAGGATGTATGGTGCTTGTATCCGATTGTATTTTTGGATTCTTGAACATATTTCTTTGTATGGTCAGTTGTTCACTTTGTTGAGCAAATTGTGCACCTTTGTATTTTAGACAAAGTAAGACAATCGTGGTTGTCAAAAAAGCAAGCATAATGTGCATATAGCACTTGTTAACATTTTGGTGAGGGTATGATGTGCTAACCCTTGGAAGTGATGTCCTTGGCCCATGATCTGTATTTAATGGAGACTTAAATTCTTGAGATTTACCAGATGAGTAGTGGCAATTCTTGTAACTAGTCTTGGATTTTCATTCATGGCATCTAATTGTGGGTGTTCAGAGTCAAGTTTCCTAATTGGACATATCTTGAGTGTTCGCTAACTGGTTATCATGGGCATTATGGAATTGGTATCTCTCAGAAATTTGCTTTTACGAGCTATCCAGGTGACATGGGCACTTTTGCAAGTGTCTTTTCACTTTTTCCCATATGAATGAAGATTCCTATGAAAATGAAGAAGGCATTTGGAGCCTTATGAAAATTAAGATTCCTATGGCAGCCGTAATTTTCCTTTTGCAAGTAACTATCTAGCATTTTCGTTTCCATATAAATCAGCAAAGACGATCCTTGTGCTCCCACTAGGAGAAAAAAAAATTCTCTATTTTTTTCCAGCTAAATTAACCGTATTTCTTTTTTCACCTTAAAAATTTTCCAAGTTAATGAAGAGGAACGCCGTTGCAAGCATTTTGTGTATAGCTCAATTTCCCTTTCACCTTCCCCTTATGTAGTTTATGATTCTAATCACAATGCTCCATCGGTGATGAATCAACCTGGTTCGTGTTTAAATATGCCCATTTTAACTAACTTTTAGGGGAATGACTCGACTTAGCAAGCTTTTACCTTTTTGCTTCACTTGGGGGTATTTTTAGTGTAAATGGTTCATTTTAGGTGCCAGTTCAAGTCTCTCTTCAATGTTGTCGTGCTCTGGCTTGTTTGTGAACTTCACTGGATGAAACTACAATTACTAAAATGGAGTATTGTGTTCAAGTCTAGTTGTTGCTTTGCTTGATCGTTTGGGACTTTTCCTTTTGCTTCTTTTGGGGGTATTTTTGGTATTAATGATATTGGCTGCCAATTTAACTCTTCCTCATTTATGATAACCTGCTCTCATCTTTTTCTGTGAAACTTCACTGGATAAAACTATAATTGAGTCCTGTTTGTAAGACTAAAGTGCGTTTGGTTAGACTTTTGGGGAAAGTTATTAAGAAAATGCAAAGGACTTTAGGTTGAATGGACTTTTCAGAATGTAAATTGTGTTTGGTAAATTACAATTCAAAAATCCATTGTGAAGTACTTTTGAGCAAAATGGTGTTTAGGGGAATTACATTTACAAAGGACTTTTGTGATAAAAAAAATTATCAAAAGAAAAATAAATAAATAATTGACTAGCAAGGGCAAGTGGCTGCCAGCGATCAAAATTTATCGCCGACGGCCGACATTTGACTCGGGTAGCCCCGAAGACAACTGGGGAGGGCTGCTTGAGGCATCCTAAAATTTCATAGCAATTTCTAGATGCATTACAATCCACAAATAGGTGATGGAAGCGCCATCGGACTATATTATAGCCATTAGACCGACGGATTACAATTAAACAAGGCCAAGCATTTAATGGACAATCGTTTTGGTTGAAAATGTGTCATATGTCCATGTGTGATCAAGGATTGTACTAAAGGATAAGTTGATAAGGAATTTTCTATTCTTGGCCGTGTATTTTATAAGTTGGATTCCATTGATTAATGTTGCAAAATTTATGACCATGTGAATATTTGAAATTATGTATATAAGTGGGGATTTAGGGTGGATTATTAGGAGAAGGTGTGGGCTAATTTCTTAACTCTCAAAACCAGCCCACAACCCCACACCGTTCGACTGACCAAGGCCCGGCCCAAGAAGCCCAAAGGGCTGTCGACCGAAGGGAGGAGGAGCTGGGTGGAGAAGCTCACGCCACCCTCTCCATTTGTCCTATGGAAGAAGCCACATGTCCTTCCTTTGAAGCCAAGTGTCCATTGCCATGCAAAACCTCATGATTACTAGCTAATCATGAGGGTGAAAGAAAGAAAAAGAGAGAGAGAGGGGGGCGGAATGGACGAGGCAACAACCAAGAGAGAGAGAGAGAGAGTGTGTGTGTTCGCGAGAGAGAGGGAGACCGAGCGGGCGAGCGAGAGAGAATCCAAGAGAAAGAGAGGAGAGTCCGAGCGGGAGTGAGGGTGCTTCGGCGAGGGAGGAAGGAGATCGGCCCCGCCGTGCGTGCGCCAGCTACCGCCGTCGACGCCACCTAGCTCCGCCGTCGGATTGAGCCATGCCCGAAGCCCCAAGTCGCTGTTTTTGCTTGCTATGATTTCATGGACTTAAGGCAAGTGAGAGTCTATTAATCTACACTTTGCTTGTTGTGGTTGTGTGTGAACTGTAATAGATTTTAGAGATGCTTGAGTTGTGATGCTGAATGTTGGAATTTCGAAAGGGTAGGAGTAGTTCTTCAAGCTAGTAAACTGTTTCATGGAAAAACAGTTTGACCTTTGGCGATTCCATGAATTTTCTGTAATTATCTAGCCGAAATTTGGTTTCATGTCCTTGATGAAAGTTGTAGATGACATTTTGAGGAGTAACATACTAAAATTTGAGAAGAAACAGACAAATATTGGTTGGTGAAATGATTTTTCTCTGAAATGGTTAAATCTGGAAATCGTTACCGAGGGTTAGGAAGAGTATGGTGACTATAGCTTTTGATCTATCATGAATCTGACTTTAAGTTCTTCACAAAAATTTTACCTCTAGATTTTTTCCATAACAATCAAAATTTCAGAATTTTCTGAGTTGATTTAGGGTTTATACCAAATTTGTGAATAAAACTGTGCAATGGCGATGTTTTGAAATTTTAAGGCTGTGATGCATGGACTATAGAGACTCCTACGAAGTTCTTTTGACATGGTGTTCTTCATAAAACCTTTTTCTCTAGATCTCATTTATAACATGTTAAATTTTCAGAATTTATTAATATTTTTTACTAATTTTTCCAGAATTTTAATTAAAGGAGTGCATTCTGTTTTATCCGAAAATTATTTTATTTTCAGGAACAAATGAATTGCTCTATAAGGTGTGTTATCTTGGGTTGTTAATTATACGGCATATGTGGTGACATTCAGCATATCATATGGCATCAAAAGTTGATTGAAACCTTTGACATTGTTGCATCAAATGCTATTTGAAAGTGAGACATATGTGAATATACACTATGATGTTGATGATACCTTTGGACCCTTGAGTCGACGATGCCTTGAGAGTGTCGGGATGCCCGAAGGTGTGTGCCGGATGTCCTCGGGAGTTTCGAGATGCCCGGAGGTGTGTGCCGGATGGCCTCGTGACGCCAGTTGGGGTGCGGGATGCCCGGAGGTGTGTGCCGGAGGTTTCTCGTGATGCCAGGTTGGGTGCAAGCGATATGAGGGATGCAAACACTGGTCCCTGGAGAAAAATGAGATCCTTTTGAGTATCAAAATGGGAAAATGAATTATGCGCATGTGTGTGCATATGGCATAGTGCATGAATTGCCTATGAAATTGAGTTGGTACTATTTGATATTGAGAATGTGATCATGAAGGCATTGAATGGATCTTATGGGGATATATACACGATTGTATGGATGATGTAAATCATGCGCATGTGTGTGCATATGACATGGAACATAAATTGTCTTAATGAATGGATCTCATGGATATATGAGCATGGTTGCATGGATGATATGTGCATTCCACATGAAAGTTTGGTTGTCTTGCTTGTTACATTGTGTAGTTTGATGGATATTTACTGCTGAGTGGTTGTACTCACCCATTGGGGGACTAACATTTCAGATTAAGAGATGCCTCTGTTACCGGTCACGCGTGGTACTTTCTATGACTTACCGTCTGACGTTGAGGTCGAGTGTTCGGAGCATTCCTGTGTTGGTGTTCGTGGTCTGGTGTTCATTCGTGTTCATATTTTAGTTATGTATGACGTGAGTCTACCTGATGGCCCCGTAGTCCAGGAGTTCCTGTCCATGCATATTCATCGCGACGGGATCATGATGGGGATGATGCCGCTGCCACTGGGTTGGGTGTGATTGCGTGTGTGACTGGTAGAGGATGACCCTTTTTGGATAACCGACACTGGATGATGGATTGATGTACATGTTTAATGTGGGGTCGGGTACTTTTGGGTTATAACTGAGCTTAGTAAAGCCTTGGCCTTTTTTGTACCGACTCATGATGTCCATCATAGTTATGTAAATAAAAGTGGTTCGGCTTTAACTTATCTATAAAATGTGTAATTGGTGTGCATTGCATTGCATTATTTTGTTGGAGTATGGGGTAGGGAGATTTTGATTTTGCTTCCGCTATATGGACTGCACTAGGACCAATTTAAATGATACAAACCCCAAGATTTATGGACCCATCTATAATTCAATGGTCTCAGAATGACATGTTATTAGGACAAGTGAAAGGTAAGTGGATTGTGGCAAACCTAACGGATCGGAGGCCATGTCGAGGGGTGCCACACCGCTCGGGGTTGAGCGACCCCCGAAGACCACCAGCAAAGGCCGCTCAAGGTCGGGCGACCTCCAACGACCCCACCGAGCGACTCTACATCTGGGGCGACGAGGTCGCGCAACATCACCGCGACCTCCGGCGACCCCGGATCTAGGGCAGCGAGGTCGCGCGACACCACCTTGACCTCTGGCGACCCCGCTGCGACCTAGATCTAGGGTGGCGAGGTCGCGGGAGGACCTTGCCGCCCCGGATCTGGGTCACAGCGGGGTCGCGCAAGGTCCTCGTCACCCCAGTCGCACAACCTCTCGCGGGACCTCGCCGCCCCCGGATTTGGGTTGCAGCAGTGTCGCGCAACCTCACCGCGACCCACATGGCACGGCGATCGCGCCACCCCTCGACAACAGTCATCTAGGCAACAGTCGCCAGCGACTGCCTGCCCCTCGCCGACAACCGTTCACAGAAGAAGAAGAAGATGATGATGAATAATGAGGGCAAAACCGGAAAAATGAAAAACCAACGATAATAATTTGTAAAGAAAAATTTTTATTTAGCCCTTCCTCAGCATGTCGAGAAGGCTGAAAGCCCAAGGCAGCCCCCAACCTGCCTTGGGCTTTCAACCTTGTGAAGGTTGACATTTTGCAAATGGGGTTTGAAAATTTTTTAACAAACACCCCTACCTGGGCCCAAAAATCTTTGGGGCTTCAAAGTAGCTTCTCAAAGCTACTCCCAAACGCACCCTAAGTCTAGGTGCTTCACTTGGTCATATGTATGCAAACATTGAGGGCAGTTTGACCTATGGAGTAGAGACCCTGTCTGACTGTCTGTTCTTTGTCTTATTGAATGCTTCTGCCTCGTGAGATGAGAAACCGAATGCATATATTCTCCAACATCATGGCAGATTATCCCTTTTCACTTTCAATTGGCTTAGTGAACACTCAAATTAAAGATCTAATACGTCTCAATTAGCAAATATGGTTTTTTGTCTAATGTTAAATGCTCAAAAATCCTCTCACAGATGGACAATTCATGATTATTGACTTGCGAAATCCAATTGCTGGTATGGACCATGTAAATAGGCCTTTGGTGGTGAAGGAGATGAATGAATTGATACGTAGGGAAGAGTCAAATTATTTTTGCTGTTTTGCAAATGGATGATATTTTTATTTCAAGCCAGTATTTCTATTACAGTAGTAAGGATAACAAGCTACCTTATACTATCTCATTTGCAATTGAAACTATTGTCATGTGTAGAACTCCATAGTGATACATAAGTGAAATTATCTTAGATTCACAAAAAGACAAGCTCATGGTTTGGTACTTGTTTAGAGCTTGTTTATAGACTCATTAACTTAGTAGTTACGAATTGGTAGACTTTGTATAAACTGAATGGTGGGATAATATCCAAAGACGAGAGAAATGGGCACTCAGACTTTTCATTGGCTTCAATTTTGAGATGGATTTTAAGGATGAGGACCTGGTCAAGAAGAAAAAATGAGGTAAGTAGAAAGCCATCCAAGTTGAAAGGACAATAATAATCACGCTATACTGGGCTTCGTTCGTTTTGCAAAAAATAATTTCCAAGAAAATGTTTTCCGGATTTTCCGACGTTCGTTTCACGGAAAATAAATTCCTTGCGGGAAAATGTTTTCCATGAAAATGACTGAATTAGCACAAAGGAAAAATATTTAGGACTAAATTGGCACCAAGAAACTTCCCATTGCCTGAGCTTAGAATTCTCCTCCTTCTTTAGTTCGGAGATCCTTTTAAGAGAGGATTTTAAATTGAGGCAAAGTTCAGAGACTTTAACCCGACACCTCATTTATTTTGTATTTTCTTTTCCAAACACACTTTTTGAAGACAATCTTTGGTAAGCACTTTTTTTTTTTTTTGTTCAAAACTTTTAGAAATAAATTCGTAGGTTGAGCTTAATTAAATAACTTCCCAACAAGTTTGAGCTCAACTTGATTAACCAATAAATTTTAGTCAAAGCAAATTTTGAAAACACATTATAACACAAGTTTGACTTAATTAAATATTCAAGCTACTGGCCATAGCATCACTCGAAGGAAATTTCGCCTTTGGAATAAAGATAGATGAGAAGGCACTTGTGCTCGGAACTAATGAAATTTGGGGAAAGATGGAACTAGTCACTATACTTGGGGGAGTCATAGCCGCAACTTAAGGTTCAAGTACCATTGAAAAGACTGCCGGGGGGGGGGGGGGTTTGGCAACTAATGAAATTTGAAGAAAAGGCTTTCCCTAATATGGAACTCCACCTAGGTCAATTCTGATGAATGAAGCACACCTTTAAAAGCAAGCATTTTCCAAAAGATGTCATTAATAAGCTCTCCTGGAGTCACTTGAGAAACTTGAAGAATTAGATATCCAATGCAAGAATTTGGAAGGGAAAATCCCTATAGATAGATTATTTTCACTTAAGATCCTCTCAAGCGTCTCTAGCAAAGGAATATATATTTTCACTTTTGAAAAGTGGATACACTTGATCTCTTTTATCTCACACTTCTACAAATCCTCACTTCATCCTCCCATTTCTTCTTCTTCTTTTTTTTTTTTTTTTAATTCGAATTATTTTTAATTTCATTTTTCTTTTCTATTTCTTTTCTTTTTTCATTTTTCTTTTTTCTTTTTCTTTTCTTTTTCTTTTCTTTGTTTCCCATCTTCTTCTTTCTTGGCTAGTCGTCGACCGTCACCAAGCGAACATCAAGCTCGTCGATCTAGCGAGCTCGAGCTCACCAATGGCCAATCGCGGGCCATTGCCATGGCCTGAAAAAAAATTAATAATGGATTTTAAAAATTAAAAATAATTAAGAATCAATTTTAAAAA
Organism: Eucalyptus cladocalyx; assembly: GCA_017140615.1. NCBI lineage: Eukaryota > Viridiplantae > Streptophyta > Magnoliopsida > Myrtales > Myrtaceae > Eucalyptus > Eucalyptus cladocalyx. The sequence goes on along the minus strand of CM029523.1, from coordinate 78,497,785 downwards.
AATATGAAAAATCCATTTTAAAAAATAAAATAAATGAAAAAGAGTATACCGAACAACGAAAAATATTTTCCACTTCATTTTTAGGTTTCATCCAAATACCAGAAAATAATTACATTTTTTTGAAAAGTAACTTTTAGAAAATATTTTCCAAAAATGCCACATTTTTCGCGTAGAAGCCTAATAAAATGGCGTTGTTATTGGTTATGCAAAACAAAAATATGAATCAATGATAATGCGATCCGGCAGGTCTATTGTGTATAATTGGGGCCGTCCTCATTCATCTCCGATAGGTAGGGGTGGCAAAATGGGTCACCAACCCATTTATGGACTCATATATCTCGGGTTGTATATGGGTCATGAAGATATAATGGCCCAATTAAAATGGGTCCATCATGTTTTAAGTTGAGTTCACGTGGGTCGACCCATTTTCAAAACCTGAAAAATACGAAGTCTCTTCAGCTACCCTTCGTCACCCACCTCCGCCGCTCGCCTCCGAGCCGCCTCCGCCGCTCGCCTCTAAGACGAATGAGGCAAGCATCTCGAAGTTCTGGGTTACCACAATCCCTTGCTCGGTATGCTCCCCCCTCTCTCTCTTTCCTCTTCTTTTGGTGTCTGGGTGACGGTGAAGAGATGTGAGTTCGTGGGTAGTGCTTGGAGTTCGTGGCGTGCGGGTTCGTTCGTCGAACGGTTGATTGAATGTGATTGGGTTGGCGAGAAAGAGCGCCCGTGGGCGATATTCTTAGGTGAGTTCTGTCGTTGGGTGGGTAATGAGGGAAGTGTTGAGTATCTGGGTTAGGAGGTACGAGCGAGCTGCGTGCGATTGGTTGGATAGCGAAGGTCGGAGCTCGTTGAGTGGGTGCCGAAACTGCGTGAATCTGGAAGAAGAGAAAGAAAAGTGCGAATCTTTACATTGCTAGATTAGTTCTCTCCCCTTTGTTTCGATTCGCGCATAGGTCAAATGTTTGTTGAAATTCCCCAAAGAAATTCGACTTCAAACTTTCACCTCCTTTAAGTGTTCCTTTGGAAAACTGATGTCATTTTGCTATCTTGTGGTTTTTTGTATTCTATGTTTTCAATGATTAAAAGCCGTTGCCTGAGAAGCAAAATTGGAGAATGTGGACCAACATATGAAGATTGGTATCTTATTATAGCGACAAATAGCTATTAAAAATGCAAAAAGTCTTGAATGATTATCTGCAGTGTCTTAGTGGAATGATCCACTATGCACTAGCAGTAAAGCTCCAGCCATGCAAGTAATGAAAGTCAAGTATCATATGGTAGCAAAAGCAAATTTTTGTGCTCTGCAAGGGCAAATTAGGGGCCCAAGCGGCACTATCGATCTCTGATATGTTAATTTCTTTCCTAAAGCCATCAAAAGAGTAGGTGTTTGGCATCAATCTGGCCAGCATTTGAATGAGGCCTCTGAAGGCCAAATTCAGATTGACCTCTCTTCAAAATGCAGAATTATTTGATAGAGATGATGACAGGAACAAAGAAGAATCAAGTATCCTTTTAACTCATCTACATGAGTCAAAAATGATTAAGTCTGCAAATCTTCCAGCTGGAAAAAAGTTTGTTTGATTGGGTCATGCAAAATCCCTGGTTGTTTTATAGATTTTTCAACAGATGATCTCAGAAAATCGCTTTAGATAAGAAAAGATGTGCATAGTCTAATTCTTCATAAATATTTCAATTTATAGATTTTTTTAACATATTTTTATTTTATTTACTATTTTTTAATTTGATTTGAGGTTTTTATCCAATTAGCATATAGCTTAAAGTGAGCGCGGGTTTTTCTAGAATATTAATGGGTTTTAGTAATATGGGTTAGGTTGGGTATGGATCACTAGATTTACACTATAGGAATATAAGTCAAAACGGATTAAATTGGTCAAATATGGGTCAACCTATATTCGACTTGACCCATACCCGACCCGACCCACCCATTTGATGGGTCTACCGGTAGGAGCCTCCCATTCTAGGCTTGCAGTACGAGTGGGTTTTCCTGGTCTCTCTTCTCTCTCTCTCCTCATCCCCTTTCTCTTCACTTGAGCGCTCGCCGTCATCTGACTAATGGGACCGCAGCTCTTCCATCTCCCTCGTTCCCCTCAACACCCCCTTCCCCACTGGTTGTTGCTCCAACTCCTCATTGTCCCTATACTACTGGTCATTTCCAAGTTGCTGGTCCAAGCGTCACTCCTTGAAACCGCACCAATAACCATCATCCGCCATCCTCGTAGTTTGCAAGACACCCTGCCCCCCCCCGGCCGCTGACAATCTGTTTTGCTGCAGCCGTTGCAGCCGCTCGCGGGTGTCGTTATTGCTCCGTTGGTGACAACGACTTTAGTTGAACCGGACCGAGCCGTGCCGTTGTCTTTGATACCTCAAGGTGGCCACATTTCACCAGCACCTATTGTCGTCGAGGTAAAACCAAGTTTTTATTTCTCCAGGTTCACTACAAATTGGCCACCACTTTGGTTCCTTGCCTCAATTGGATGTTTGAGTGTCTTTCTGTAACCAAATGTTGATTCATGAATTAGTTGCGGAATTAATAGAGGAATTGGATGAGGATTTGGTGCCAAGTCATCTAATCTATCTGAGGAATCCATCACATGCCCAGTCAGATTTTCTATAGGAGTAAGACCATGAGATTGTGTGAATTTCATTTGAGATGTCTGCTGTCCAGATTTCAACTTGCGTGAATGCATGATTCGTGATAAATTTTTGGCTTAACTAGGCAAAACCATGTCAGTAGGTGATAGGATCCACGTATGTTTGTCCGGTGTCCACATGTTGATCTTGAAGGTTGAATGAGCTTTTGGATGCATGTTCCAACGCATTCAAGTCGTGTTAGTTTGCTAGTTATTGCATTTTCACCACATGTTACATTTACATGGACACTTGTCTGTAGCTGCCTCATACATGCTCATAGTAATAGTTTGGACGGCAGAAATGCAAGGAATATGGACCTTTTCATTGAAGGCAAGCTTGATAAGAAGAGCAGATCTGAAACACATCTGTTTAGCAAATGCCCGACTTGTGGTGTTTTTGCGCTTTACATCTGACACACAAACAGAAGAACATGGATATGATAGCACAATGATTTCTGATATTCAGAAAGCAAAAGGTAGAAGTGCAGCTGGCTCCTGGTCTTTGTGCGTTGTAGATGACACTGCATATGATGTTGCGAAGCTGGTATGTGTCCCACAGTATGTTGTGCTCTTTTTATTGCTATGACTGACATTGTTATTGAGTAGCAATAATGTGGACCGGATTTGTCACATCCTTGTAGATGTCACATCATATTGCTGCGGCCTTGGTTTTGAAGTCCAGAGAACTGAAGTCTATTGCAGGAACTGTAACCAAGACAGGTAAAAGTTTTCTTTTCTTCCACATGTAAGAATTTGTATGACATGAGTGTTGGTCATCAATAGGAAAAGCATCACTCATTTTTTCCTTTTGGTAGAGCATAGTTTCAAAGATCACTCTAGATAAGGAAGTAGGATTCCGGTGAACAACTAATAAAAACACAGTGCTAGTGCATTGCAATTAGCTAAATAGTCAGCTGAGCTTGCAATTCTATCTCAGTTTATCTATATGCTCTATATACTTCACATGAATTTGGACACCATGATGGGATCTCCTAGAACTGATCTACTGTAACAATTCTGTAATTGTAATAGTGTGATCTCTTATGACGGTTGCATCCTCTCAAATTATATAAAGAAAGCTTTAGAAAAACTATCTTCTTGTGTTCTCCATGTCTGATTGTCAACATCTATGTGGCTTCTCAGGGTCAATGCTTAGCAGCGGCTTTGTCAATGCCTATTTGAATTCAAAGTCTCTTAAATTTTCTCATTCCACCAGAGGTTTTTGCACCCTTGTCAATGATGAGTCACTACATACTAGCCCACACACGGATGTGAGAAGGGTTCATTCTGAGAAGGTTAACCTTATACAAGGCAAAGTTCAACCAGTAGACTTTACCAAAGTTGATATTAATGATCTTCCAACTGTTATCATCATCGGACGACCAAATGTAGGCAAGTCTGCATTGTTCAACCGGTAGGTTTGACTTTTCTAGCTCTGTGTCAATCAATGCAACAAGTATCGTTGTATTGGCAAGTTTTGACAAATTATTTTCCTATATTAATTACTTAGGTATTGTGTAGTTTGATTCGGAGGAGGGAGGCTCTCGTGTATAACACTCCAGAGGACCATGTGACAAGAGATATACGAGAAGGCATTGCCAAGTTGAGTGATCTAAGATTTAGAGTGTTGGACTCTGCTGGTTTGGAGATGGCTGCATCTTCTGGCTCAATCCTGGACAGAACTGCAACGATGATTGCAAAGGTTCTTGCTAGGTCCCAGTTTGCCATCTTTCTGATAGATGCTAGGTGAGCTCTTACTTGCATCTGTCTATTCCGTGCGACCCTCCTATGGTCTTTTACGTACAGCAGAGACACTATGGGAAGATTATAAAAGGTAGAGGTAAAATTGCCTAGAACATGTACTTGGAATGCATAATTGCATCCTTGCAAATATCTATAGTCATTTGTTCACAAGTTTTGTACTTCCCAGTTTGGAGTATGGAAAGATATCTCAGTGTTACTTCCATAGTTGGTTTTGCTTTGTCAGTTTCCTCATGTTCATAATGCACACGACTTCGTTTGTTAACAAGATTTGTTCTGATTAACAGAGTTGGTTTGCACCCTTTGGATTTGGAAGTTGGGAGGTGGCTGCGGAAACATGCACCTGGGATGAAACCTATAGTCGTAATGAATAAAGCGGAATCACTGGATGATGATAATGGCTCTCTTGCTGTTTTAGCTGCAGAAGCCAGCAGACTGGGGTTTGGTGATCCTATTGCCATATCTGCCGAGACTGGTTTAGGCATGGCAGAACTATACCTAGCTCTTAGGCCTCTCCTTGAGGATTGTATGATTGATGTTCTAAATGGTAAGAGTTGCTTGACATATTCATGAAAATTTATTTTTTTGTTGTAGAGTATGAGGCTTTGTTTGCGCCGTACCTATGGGAAAACTACACAAGTCCAAAACCTTATGTACAGATTGCAGTCGAGTCATAAACCTCTCTCTCTCTCTCTCTCTCTCTCTCTCTCTCTCTCTCTCTCTCTCTCTCTCTAGCCAGTATCAAAGGAGTTCTTCAAATGAAATCTCTCCCGATTTCTCATTTGCCTTTCCTTATAATCACTTACTGAGCTTCACCTTCATCTATCTGATACCTTAAGTTTTCAGATTAGTAGGCCTTGGTTCCACAATTCACACAACCTAATTACCTTTTTCTTCTATTCTAGACAGTGACAATGCTTCTAATGAGGAAAGTTGTTCCAAATCCGATGAGGTTGATGAGTCTAAGTTGCCTCTCCAGCTTGCAATAGTTGGGAGACCTAATGTTGGAAAGTCTACATTGTTGAATACTCTGTTACAAGAAGATCGTGTTCTGGTTGGTCCAGAAGCTGGTCTAACAAGAGATTCAATTAGAGCTCATTTTCAATTTCAAGGCAGAACTATCTATTTGGTAAGTGTGAACATTTTTATCATCACCTTTTGTCGAAGGTTTTAAGGTTGCATAAGTTTGGGACATTATATAGAATAAGCATGGCTATTTGGTTGGTGTGCTGACTTGCTTTCTTGCCTTATTGCTTTCTTTGAAAATTTTGGTGGCTATGTTAGCAGCGAGAATTTCTCTCTTTATGTCTCATTCTCTCCCATCTCCCCCCAACTGCATGTGCAAATGTGCAAGTGAAAAAAGTTCCCCCCTTGGTTATTGTCTTTTCAGACTGCTTGTCTTGATATGAACTACTCTCCATGTCTCCATCCTTTACAATTATTCCACTATACTTCAACCTGATCTACTTGACTGAACCAGTTCTATCCAGGTTGGTTCATGTATATACTTTCAGGTTGAGATTTCTATTGGGATTGGAAGTTTTCCAGCCCTAACCATTAGAGGATTTATACCCGCTACAATATTTGTTGCACTGTTCATGCCCTTGTTTGGTGATAAATATGCTGTTCATCCAGTGTTCTATCAAGTGAATAGTATTAGCAAAATAAAGCTTTCCAGTGTCTTTGCTCAGAATGAATTTATTTTATTGGCCCTTCTTTATTGTAAGAATTTCTGTTAACTCTAAATGTGATTATCGTCTTTACTGTCGCTTTTTGACCTTTGATTTTAATATGAACTATCTTCTAGGTTGACACAGCAGGCTGGTTGCAAAGGACAAAGCAAGAAAAAGGACCATCTTCCTTGAGCATCATACAGTCCAGAAAGAATCTGATGCGTGCTCATGTGGTAGCTTTAGTCCTTGATGCAGAAGAGGTTCGTTATAATATACTTTACTGTGCACTTCATCCAACTGTGACATTTTAAGTTCAAATTATGACTTCGTGCAAATAATTTAACAAAGGATGCTTATCCAATAGCAGAGATTTTAGCTGAGGGATGATTAGAGCAATTTGTTACTTATCGTATTTGATGCCTCAATTTATAGATTTGATTGTTGAAACTACTCTGGATGCATTTTTTGCCTCTACCTTGTTAGATTGCTGGAGCACAACGAAGCATGAAGCATGCTGAAGTGGTCATAGCCAGACAAGCTGTAGAAGAAGGACGCGGCTTGGTTGTGATTGTCAACAAGATGGATGTCCTTAGAAGGAAGAAGAACTCGATGTTATATGAAGAGGTGATGAAAGCTGTTCCAGAAGAAATCCAGACTTTGATTCCCCAGGTTTGCCTTTCTTATAAATGTCCCTCCTGTGATACTCCATTTTCTTCACAAGCATCTTATGGGATGGCTCGTTATGCTATTTTCAGTTCTCCTTTCTAGTAGCCCTTTTCCTCTGTCTGCAGGTGTTGTTATAGATTTCTACATGATGAAAAAAAGATTCGCTCATAAGAATATTTCCTACAGGACTTTGTGCCTTGTTTCTGCCCATCTCTTGAGCTTCTTTAATTAAATTATATTGATCCAAGCATTGCAAACTGAGAACTGTTTTTATACCTAAAATGTATCTGCCATTTTTTATGGAACTATTCGAATGCTTTTATCGTGACTAGATGAGTCTTCATGCTGTGCCTGCTTTTGGTCATCCTGTCCTGAGGATTGGTGATTATATAATCTATTTACTGGACTGCGAACAATGCAATATCAGACATCTCTTACTAGTTAGGTCGTGAGGGCAAAACTTAGAGCTTTACCTATCAAAAAGTGGTTTCCAATGGAGACATGCCTTTCTTGTGTGGCCTGTTGCCCCTATTCTCGTATTCACAAAATTCTGTTGAAAGATTTCTCTAGAAATTAGATTGATGGTTTGATACAATTTAGAAATCTGTGGATCCATGAACTTATGTGAGCAGTTGGAAAATCAAGAGGTCAAAAGGTAAGTTGGTATTTTCGGCATAGATTGCAGTACCAATAACTCTTGTGAAATCAAACAAGATGAATGCCCTTATTAGTAGACTATTGTTCCACGGCCTATAATGAAATATGGTTTGATGCCTTCTCATGTTTTTAAGTGAGGAACTTGGCTGGAGTCATTGACATGGCTTTTTAACAGGTGAAGTCTATACCTGTCGTTTTCATATCTGCTTTAGAGGGTAGGGGCAGGATGGCTGTCATACACCAGGTCATTGATACGTATGAGAAATGGTGTCTAAGACTGCCAACAGCTCGTCTTAACCATTGGTTGCATAAGGTTAGTCTTCGATGACCCTTGGTCTTCTCTAGTTCTTCCAACAATTGACTTGTTTGTACCACTAGCCAGTAGCCAAGTGCATGTTGGAGTATGTGATTGCCATAATGCATTTTACATTGACTCTCTCTCTCTCTCTCTCTCTCTCTCTCTCTAGGTTATGAGCAGGCACTCTTGGAAAAATCAGGCTGCCCAGCCCAAGATCAAGTACTTCACTCAGGTGAAAGCTAGGCCACCCACTTTTGTCGCCTTTGTCAGTGGGAAGACACAGCTCTCGAACACGGACATCAGATTTTTAACGAGGTCGTTGGAGGAAGACTTTGAATTAGGTGGAATTCCGATCAGGATCATACAGCGGTCATTTTTAAAAAGAGATGGCTCTAGCTGTAGAATTAGTAGCCAATCTTCAAGCAAAATGGCAGAAAGAATCTCGTCTGATAAGAGGGCAGCTGCTGTTTAGGGAATAACTATCTTAGTTTGAGAATGTTGTGGATATTTGAAGTTAGCACCTACCTTTATTGGGTAAAAGGAGATAACGTAAGGAGGTGCCAGAATAGAAGGTGAAAAGAAATGCTTTGTAATCTTACTGGCTACCAACCAAAAAAAAAAAATCTTACTGGCTGGTAGACTTGATCTTCGAAGACAATAGCCATATGTACAGAATTTTGTCAGATACCATGAAAGGAATTTTGTTGGGATATCGGTTGATTCAGCTTTTCAGCAGCTCATAGGATGTTGGCCGATACCCTGCACTTGCTTTTGTTTCAAGTTGCATCCCATGGTGCCCAATGTACTCGTGATTACTTCCCCGCATTAGAATCTCTAGATCGTGCAGAATTTGATCCATCCTTATATAAGCTGTCTACTTGATTGAAATTCATTTTTTAACGATCGACAAACTATTTTAAATTTTGTGAATGCATTCTCTAGACTGGTCGAGGATAAATTCACCTTAGTTGTCTTTTAACTAGACCATGTCAAATTGACAGGCATTATTCTATAGTTTATAGTGTCATGCCCAAGTAGGAAATTCTTTAAGCAAATATCTCGTGGAGATTACAAGCCGTTGCTGATTATACTCCAATTGCCAGTTCGAATTTGAGAAGTTATGGGTAGGTAGCTATTTTGTCTTGTCTATGTACACAGGATTTTATGTTTCACTACGCCAACATTTTTGTGATTGAACAGCAGATGTAAGTGGGTATTTCTGTCAGCGTCAGTTATCAGTTTAACGATCGGTTGAGCCTATGATCTCTGTAACAGAAAATAGCATCAGGCCCTTCATAGTTTTGTACGGAAAACCGAAAAGGCATAAATCAGTTTAGGACATATCAAATATTATGAAGATAATAAAACCACAAGTGCTCAAAAAATCTGTAACACTACGCTTTTGCCTTCGGATGAAAAAATTAGTCAGTCTGCATTGTCCTGGGCATTTGCATTGAAGCGTTCAGCATCCTCGCCTCCATCACCATCTTCTCCACCATAATTAACCCAAGGCAATATCGACTCAAATAGGACAGCTAAAGCACTCCTGTCAGCCACATCGCGGACTGCGTGTGCACCACCAGCTGGATTGGCAGCTTGGTCCTGAACAAGAACTCCACCTCCTATCCCCGGTTCACCCATAAATTGTTGCATATTTTCAGGAGAAATTGATGCCACGGAATCAGAAAAATCAGAAACCAAGAGATGGCTGTACCTGTGTCCCCGAAAGGGAGGGAAAAAGGGTAGAGAGAAGCCATGCTTGTCAATAACTAGCAACAACACAAACGTCACACGTAACAAAATACTCAAAACTCTGCTAATCAATGAACAAACCATAAAATGGAAAACAAAATCCAAAGTTCTATATAGTATTTGACCCTAACCGCATGCATCTTAGCATATTCCTTAATGAACCAAGCATTCATCGTCCCATTTGGTGATTGCAATATTATCAAAACTAAGGATAGAAAAGTAATTAGCACAAGCCCAAAATAAAAGGCTTACTCATTTTTGGTAGATGCAAAAGCTTCTTTCCTCACACATGCCCAGTCCTCTGCATCACTTCTATTAGTTTCTATTGTTTCAATAACCAGCTCCACAGTGTCCCTAAGCAACTTTTGCAGACCAGGGAATCTCCATATAAGATAATTCCTCTCTATGTATATATTAATAAGGTGATCGAGGGACAGTATTTCCATATGCTCTGATCGAAAGAACCAATGTTTGACTGTTTTTAACCAGAACTGGTCCTTCAGAGGAACCTTTGTCACCAATTTCTTCAACACTGATGGATGTAGCATAAGCGCCTGCTTCAGAAGATCAACTGATGATGCCTTTGCATCATTATCATGCACATCTTTTTGACGATCCTCTTGCTCAAGATAGAAGCGGCAGATGGCAAGAGAGAATGAAAAATTTGGAAACAACCATAAAGAGTTGTCACTTTTATATTTTTCAGAGAAGTCTTCTAACCATGAATATTCTTCTGCCCTCAGGGCAAAGTAGTCAACACAGAACATAGCCCCCATTGGATCATCTATGTCCAATGAAAGCAGTAGCTTGCAAACTTCTAATGCAGACCGATGACAGCCTCGCCTTTCCAAATTGTTCATGTGTATGAAAAGTGTCTTAAATAGAGGTCGGTTTGTCTCATGGTTGTATTTCAATTGGATATTACCCTGCCATGGAGGAAACAGAGGATGCCATGCACATTCCAGGGCATATAAGCACTTGCCAATGGCATCTGCTGCCATCTGATGCTCACCAACAATTTTAAAGTATTCAGCGATTGTCAAAAGTGAGTCCAAGTGATACGGATGGTATAACAGAACACTTGCTACTGCATTAAAATCATGAGTAGCTTTGGCAGCTTCGAATGCCCTCTGAGCTTGAACATAAGACGATGAATGGACATATCTGTTACACATTTAAGTATTGAAGAACGTCAGTGCTTAGTGTGCAAAAAAATATAAACAAGCTAAAAGACGGAATATACAGCCAAACTCTGGGTAAATTGTGAACTAAAAGAAGCATACAGCACATGTTGGCAAATATTCCAGCCATGTCTATGGAACTCCTCCCAGTCCATCTAAACATGACTGAAGGAAAAAGTTAATAAGTTGATTCAGTAAAACGTGAAAAGATCTCCTACATCAAAGAAAGATATCAAGCGTCCTTAATGTGTACATCCACTTTAGTGTCCCCACATATAATTGCTTGTGGAGGATACACAGAGAGCTTGCTTCACCATGTACAGAGCTCAAACAGCAAAATGAACCGACTACATTAACCACATTAGTTATATCAGAACATCTTTTCTTCAGAATCAGGCATTTGATCATGAAGGAGTTCAGTAGTCATGCATCAACAACGTCTTTGGGTAACTGGCTTTAGAGTAATGCTAATAGAGTCCAGACAATGAACATCTTATATAGGGACAGATGCAAAGGTGAGATCACATATGGTTTTCACATGCATTGCTACCATACCGTCAAGAGACTATTGAATGAATTGCAAATTGAAAAACCTCCCTTGTTCAGCAGAAATTCAACACGAGCCTTGTCCCATAGGTATTATTCAATGACAACCACTTGATGAGGTAAATCTCAATTTCATACACCCCGAAATTGTGTGCTACAAGTTAGGGCTTTGGTTCTCACAATCTCATCTGCTAGTATGAACATCACCAGTGCCCCTGCTCAAGTGGTGTGCATAATGGCACATTAATGGGAGGTTCTTAAAGTCACCCACCCTGATGGATGCAACCATCCTGAGATGCTGCCTAACCAAACCAAGATGCTCAAGGGATGAGCCTTCACACTGCTTAGATCCATGACTCTAACATCACAAATACCGAACACTGACCAAAATCAATGTACACCTTGCCATAGGAAGATTACTCAAAGTTGAAAATTAAGCATGGGCCACCAAGCATTTATCATTGTGATAGAAATATTCCCGATTCTTTATGGGTATTAAATTCCCTCGATCCTAGGGGCGAAATTGCAGCCTCCAATCACTTTAAGAAGCGGATTCTCATTATGAATAACCTCATTGTCTCCAAAAGAACCAGATGCACAGCAAAACCAGGGAAAATATTACCGAGAAAAACTGAAACATGATCCTTACCTAAGGTGGTTGAGCCCATCCCTTGCTTCCAAAACTTCCATGGACAAGGATGCATCCCAGCGAGGCCAATGGTCCAATGGAGTGACAAGTATTGTCTTTCTAGAATTATGGCTTCCGCGTCTTCCCCCACGTGTGTGTCTAGAACTGCCAACTTGACTACTTTCAAATGACTTTACAACCTTAGACCCAAAAATTCGTCGCAGCTCCATTTCAGCATTTAGGTACTTTTGATTCACTTGTAATACAGAAACTGCTTGTTCCTTTATATCACTGTGATGATCTCTTCTGTGATCATTTTCATTTTTTACATCTATCAATAAATTTTCCAGAATCTCGTCAAAGTCTGAGGACTTTTTAATTTCATTGTGGTGTGAAGATTCCTTCTTTTCTCTCTTTTTCTTCTTTTTCCTTGGTTTATGGTTGGATGATGAAACCACCTCGAGAGTGCTTGCTAGCAGAGTTTTCTCCTGTTCCTTAGAGTTTCCTCTTGATTGTGCATCAACTGCAGCAGATTGAAAGTCCTGCAGGTAGAGCACTCTTATTAACAGATAAAATGTTTGAGAACAGGATGATATGAACAAATATAAAATATAACTTTTATCACACTCAGAAAGCATGCAATATAGATCAGACCAAACTCAAGAGGAGTTAAGGTTGAATCTCCACAAAATTATAACATAACTGCAATGAAGAAATAACCGAAATAGCAAGTTCCGTATAAGCCAATCATCTGTGATTTATCAGACTTCACCTTATAAAGACTCTACAGGTTGTCTCAGAAAGCACACTCAGACAGCACACAACATAGATTAGACCAAACAAGCAGGAGTTAAGGATGAATCTCCACAAAAATATAACATAACTGCAATGAGGAAAAAAGTGAAATAGCAAGTTCAATACAAGCCCATCATCTCTGACTTATCAGACTTCACCTTATAAAGGCTCTACAGATTGTCTCAGAAAGCACTATCAGACAGAACACAATATATATCAGACCAAACTTAAGCAGGAGTTAAGGATGAATCTCAATAAAATTACCACATAACTGCAATGAGGAAATAAGTGAAATAGCATGTTCCACACAAGCCTATCATCTGTGACTTATCAGACTTCACCTAATAAAGACTCTACAGGTTGTCTCCGACAACTGTAGCTAAATTGATGATTAGTTACTTAGTCTTCAATTTGTACACATTGAAATGTCTTTAGATAGCATCAGTACCTAAATGGTGTTTTTACCAACACTATTAATAGATATTGAAAATTCTTCAAGGCAGACAGTAACAGAGGCTGGAGCTGAATGCATGTGACCATGATATCCAAATAATACTGCCCCAACCATGTTTATCGGATCACATATGATAACTAATTGTGCTTATTAAAGTCCTCAGATACACATGGGCACCCATGCAAACTTGGCACTTTGCATAACATGCAAATTTAATCCTTAACCAAGATTGTGGTCATGTGTGAAGATAAATATCAGAAGAACATGAAACAAAGAAAAAGATAGATGCATGTCTTCGTTGCCGACTCGCTGCCTAACCCGGTTATGTAAGTGAAACACTAAGTTTGCTTCCACATCCTTCTTCTACCTAGAGTGCATCCTTTGCCCCCCACCAGTGGACGAATTCCACAAGCCCAAAATTGCTGCCAGCACAATCACTCTAATCTAGCACATCTTCATAAGCAATTAATTCTCTCTTTATCGAGTTTATCTCGACAACTGAAATCGCATCAAAGCACGGTTACAATACATCCGAGATGAGAAACTTGGGATCACGCCAGTTCTAGGGACAAATGAAGGTCAAAGATTCGCCAAAAAGAGGCCCGACCAATACAGGGACATTGTCAATTCATCTTCTTGCGTATAAAATGAATCGACTTTCCTCCCCGATTGCGCCAGTGACAAGAGAAATTGCAAGCGGGGTGCATCCAATTAGACTTTCCGGGTGGCTTTGAAGCTTTACGCAATAACAACAGGGAATTTGATCATATGGGAAAGGAAAGGAAAAGAAAAGAAAAGCAAAGCAAAGCAAAGCGAGCTGGGAATAAGGGGTCGAACCGATTCAGGGACGGCTTGGTCGTCACTTTCGTCGTTGTCCTCGTTGCCGAGGAGGTCGAAGGGGTTCTTCTTAGAATCGGGAGAGTGGGAATCACGGTCCTCGTCCTCCGACGATGGCGGCTGCAGCTGCTGCTGCTGCTGCGCTTCTTGCTCTTTCAGGATTTTCTTCAGCAACCTGCCCGACATCCTCTCTCACCTCCGCTCCCAAATCCTGCCGCCACCGCCCACAAAACCAACGAAGGTCGAAGAAAACAGAGCGAAAGGCGGTTTACGATCGCAATCCTCTGTGGGTGTCGAAAAATGGTACGATGATTCTCGGACTCGTGTGATGGGTCAGACAATCGCAATATCATCGTTTTTAATTGCGGTGCATTGAAGCCCACCTAAATCTTCCCCCCCTTAGAACCCGTGGATTTCTCGGGGATTCCCATCACTTAAATCATTTATGATCAATTGCAACTCATAGTTTATTTAAGGAATAAGTGTATCAAAAATCTTAATTTTATCGTAAAAATATAATTAATTCGTAAAACCTTTAAAAAGTGTAATCGAGTTTTAAATTTAATCAAAATAGAACAATTATGACGCTAATGTGGCACTCATTGGACCGTTCGAGGTGAATTAGAGTTAGGAAAGGCACGGATTGAAGTTGCTTAAGGAGTCCCCCCCCCCCCCCCCGTCGTTCACGTTGTCTTTTGCCTCTTTCTCTTATATAAAAATTAGTTTTTTATTTTTTAATCCTTTTTCTTTTTAATTTTTTTTTCCAAATTTTGAGTGTTTTTTAATGTGGCCTCGATGAAGATCACATTGGTACTACGTATTACAAGAAAGTAAAAAAAAAAAAAAAAAAAGACGTTTCATGAATTTGATTATATCAATTTGACAAATTTTAAAAATTGATTGTACTTTTGTTAAGTATTAAGACTCAATTGCACGTTGGCAACAAATTTCAGAAATATTAATTCACTTACCCCTTCTCAAAAGCATGTATAGCTCATTGTCTAGACTTTTTGTCATTTTTTTTCTCAATGGTAATTAGAAAATCAACCAAAGACATGTCACTTGTACTATTCCATATATATTCAAAGAAAAAAAATTCAGGTTAATTTTATCAAATTCATATAGCAGAATATCAATACCCCAAACTTTCCGACATTTCACCAATACTCCCAAACGTATATTCGTGATCCAAGAATACCTTCATCTCGATTTGATCCACAATCGTAATTTAAAATCTTTAGCGGCGTTGTCCACACATGTTGCAACGGGATCTTTAACAGTCATTATTGATAAAATGTGTTTTTAAATGTTTAGGGGTATTGAAATGAAAAAAAAAAAAAAAGGTTAGATATTAGTGCCCGATCAAAAAAAATATATTTAGGGTTTTTTATGAAATTTTTCCTTTTTTTTTTTTATGGGACAATATCACTAATTGTCTCTTTCCATTTTCTTCAAAATTGAAAATAATCGTTGTATTTTTTTGTCATTTAAAATTTTTCACATTCTTTTTAATGACAAATTTTGCTAATGCGGACTGTTTTGTGATTGACCGAGGCTATTTTTCTTTTGGACGTCCCCATTGGTATTTGGGAGGCGCAATTTAACTGGACAGCATATCTTTCTAAAAAAAGTGGACTGTTTTGGACGAGGAAAAGGGGGCATGAACTCAGATTCCGAGCAAAACTATACATGTCAACGAATGGCATTGTTCCATCCAAAAAAAAAAAACGAATGGCATTGTTCAGACCAAAAAAAAAAAAAAAAAAAAAAAAAAAAAAAATTAATGGCATTGCACTTCTTTCTTTCTTTGATTCGAATTGACGGAAAAGGACGAAGAAGGGGTAACGGGGAAGTTAGCCACTCTGGAACTTGCAGAACAGAATTCATTAAGTCTAAAACGGACAAACCCCCAGATTTACGGGAGCATGAAAAGTATCAAGTTTGCATATTCATGCCGACATTACATTGATAAAAATGCTGAATCATTTGGTGATATTGTCAATGTATAAGTGCAAGTCATTAAAGAAAAGCATTAGTAAATTATGACAGGATGGAATGGGGATAGCATTGCGTCGATTTACATTGCCTTGTACCTCCCTGGCGGTTCTTGAACTCTCTTCCTCAAGATCTAAAGGACTCTTTTTGAGTTGTATTCTTCTAATTGAAGTCAGAAAGCAGATGTACAATCTGCATGTGCTCAATATCATCTCCACTAGGAAACAGCAATCCCGAGAGGATAACATGGTCCACTGGTATGCAGGCCATCAGAAGTGAGAGGATTTGGAACCCTGGCCATTCTATCTTGCAGATTCAGTAAGGGAAAGGCGAAGCAAGTTGGCGGTGGAGGAAAATCCCACCACAACAGGAGAGCTATCATGGCAAACTTTGGAAAGGGGAACGAGCAAATACTACGTCCAATACTTGATATTTGCTTTGCCAGGTTGACCTCTTTTTACCCTTCTGCTTGTATTTGAAGAAGCTAAAAGCCTGAATCCGGACAGCCCCACTCGGGCCTCATGTTAGATGGCAACTTTCAAGTTAACTAAGAGAATCGTATTCGACATGTTTCAAATCATTTTAATATTTGGAACATTATATACTATTAGCAAATCATCTTTCATATTGATTTCTCACATTATATTTTCATATATTTAATGTTCTAGTTAATTAGAAACGATTGCATTCAACGTCAAACAGCTCGTTTTGAAAAAAGTTTGGCCCCTAAATTAGTAACCTGCAGGATGTTCGTAAATCTCCTGTTCTTTCATTCTACTAAATATCAGAAAAAGGAAAGAACAAAAATCATGCGGACATCTGGATACCTCTTCGATGGCTAGTAAGTAATATTGTAGAGACAAGGATAAGCTCTGCTATTTAAATTAAAGGAAAAATAAAAAGAAGCCAAAAGGGCAACGCCGAGAAGGTAGTACTACACTTTCAATTCTTTAGATCCTGCAGGTAAGAAGGGCTCCCACCATCCGTATTCATACTTTGGATAAGGCGCCACCCAATTTGCCGGCTTCTCAAACTCTACTTGGGTGGGATTAGAAGCCAATGCCTCTTCTAAGCCATCTGCCTCATAGCTATCAGCCAACACTCTATCCAGCCTCAACTTCATGAACCTGTTATAGGGCTAAGTTATGTTAGATGAAGCAACTAATACTGGCATGTAAATCACGTGTAAAACTAAGGAAAAACAAAATGATATATAGGCAGTGCTATCAGAATCCAACCCAAAGGATCTGGAATTTGATAATCAACATGAAGACAGCAAGCAATGATATAGAGATGATTATTCTACATGATTCACGCTGAAGACCATTATATGCAACCATCCGCAAGTGATGTGTGACCAGGACCATAAGAATCAAGCTTGCCACCTTACCAGGTTACATTAAGGAATGCCAATTGAGAATATCTTTTCAGCTCAAAAGAAGAATAGCGGTGCCTATAGAGACATCTGCTATATATCTAAGAAAAAGAAGCATATACAATCACATTACTCCTCGAGAGTCCTCAGCACAATGCAGCGAACAATCTGAAAATGCCATGCTAAAATTACAAAATGCATATCCAGTATATATAACAATGGATAATGTCATTACAACAACGTTTTGGGTGGACCACGTTAACTGCCATCATGAAAAAAACGATCGCCTTACTGAAATTGTTCTATGGATGTGCTAGTCAGTCTAGGATACTACCTCTAGATGACGTTCATATCAAGGGAGTTCAAGGGCTCAATTCATAATCAACAAGCAATGAACCCATTGTATCATTATTCTACAAAAGAAGAATAGGATTTGAAAATCGGGGCGGGCAATGAGCCATATATGTACTGCTTGGACAACAAATCGTTGATAATTAGAATACAAACGATGCTCACTCCAAATGATGTCCACATCAAAAGAGTTTCATAGACTCAACATGTAATCATCAAGGCACTTTTCTTGCAGAAAAAGACACTGATTTGAGAATGGAGGTAGCCCCTAGGCAATGACTCACAACTCTACAGCAAGTCAACAATGGATCACGGACAGGCAAATCGGTACAAGCTACCTCTACATGCCACAGCGTTTGCATGAGAAGAGTGCAAGGACTCAATATATGATAATCGACAAGACAAAAAGCAGTCAAATTTCTCGTGACTCTAGCCAAGTTCCAAAATGGGGCGAACACGGGATTATTACTATGGCAGCTTTTCCAATATAGAAGGAAAGGAATTCAATTCGGTTGTTCCCTCATTTCATTTCGCCATGTTTGGCTGCAATGAAATTGATGAAATCGGGGGTTCCTGGATACTAAGTTTTTATAATATTCAGATTCAAAGTTGAGAATGAACTCACGTGATCCAGTTAGCGTTGGTGGAGACAAGAGCGACAGCGGGCCGGCGCAATCGCTTGGTGATATTGGGGAAGTTGTCGAGGAACTTGGGCTCGATGACAAGCCAGAAGTCCTGCTCCTTGTTGCGCTCGCTGTAGTTGCGGAGGCGCTCGAAGAGAAGCTCCTGGAAGTGCTCCTCCTCGTCCAGCATGAATTTCGCATTCGCGACCACGAAGTGGTACTTGTTGCTCTTGGATTCGGACTGCTGCTAGTGCAGAGTAAGAGACGATGAACAAGTCACGATTTTGATCCCGACCCATCAGAACAAGGATGGGGAAGGCGAAGGGGAAGATACCTGGGTCGGGCTGATCTGATTGGAGGAATCGGTGGCGGCCACGGCCGTCACAAAAGGAGGAGAAGGTGGAGGAGAAGTTAGAGAAGAGGAGTGCTTTCGGAGGCCGCAATGGCGAGGAGGAGGAGGAAGGGGACAAGTCCACATGGTGACATTTGTATGACCACGCATCGACGTTCCAGCTACAGGACTACCCAAGAGGGTAGCTGCAGAGCCAAGAAGGCCACCACCACCGCTCGACATCGCCATTCCCCTCTCTCTCTCTCCCCGTTGTGCTTAGTCTAGACGTCGACGATGTCGATGAAGAAGAGTGGCGAGCCTTATCTATTTATCTCTCTCCCTCTCTCTCTCTCTCTGCCAATTTCCCCGATCTACTAAACCATCGGTGCCCCCTGTTTTCGACTTCCTATGGGTTTAAATGACACTTTTGTCCTTTTGGCTAAGTGACCCTACTCTTCTTTTTTTTTTTTTTCTTTTTTTTTCGGTGACCCCGGGAACCCCGCACGGCCGGCAGCCGGAGAATAAACCCTGGGAGCAACATGCGGAAACCACCACCCCACGCACCGAGAAAGGCGCACAAATGACCCAATTGCCTTCGAACCCAGGCCTCCACGAAGGAATGCACTGGAATCTACCATCAGTGCCACCACGGCGAATGGTCCCTACTCACCCTCAAAAACCCCAAACTAGTACACTTGTGACAAATTTACCCAAAACTATTTTTTTGATTATGAAAACCTATGATAAATTTATCCCGACTGAGTATAAAAAACCCTAAACTTGTACATTTATGACAAATTTACCCAAAATTAATTTATTCGACTACAAAAAAACCCCAAACTAGTAAATTTGTGACAAATATACCCTATGCTAAATTGGATTAATACCACTAAAAAAATCATAAAAATTGTAAACTGTAACAAACGGAGCGTAAAATCCTAAATTGGTATACGGTCAACTGTCATGTGTTATTTAACTTAATAATTTAATAATAAAATTTAACGAAAACTAACAGAGGATAAATTTGTCACAAGTGTACTAGTTTGGGGTAAATTTGTCAAATGTATACCAGTTTGAGGATTTTGATGGTTAAAAAAATAGTTTTGGGTAAATTTGTTACAAGCGTACCGGTTTGGGGATTTCAGGGTATTAACCATTTTTAAAACAATTTCCACTCATAAATGATTTTTTTTTATTTTATTCTCGAAAATAATTTCTGAACATTTGGTGACATTTGATAACTATCAAAAATTTTAATTACCATAATAGAAATGTGAGACCGAGACTTACATTGGCCAAGCGAGCTTCTAATAAGCTTGCCGGACCTCCCCTGTCAGTTGCCAACGATCTTCGGCAACAACAATGGTAGCTGGTAGTGGGTGGTGACAAGTTAAGAGGAAGAAGAAGAAAAAAGAAAAATCAATTTGGCTTGATTATGGAATTGTTCTCGAAAATAAAAAATTTATTAAACGGATTTCTATTCTTTTTTTATTCCCGAAAACAAAATAATAGAATCAAACTATTTGACAAGTTAACAAATAGAGCCTTAATGGGTCGCCTTCATCTTGATGATTTGGACAATAACTATTGCTCCCGCACAATGCAAACATATGAAAATCCCCTTTCAAAACTCACATGGCAAAATTTGAGATTGAGCTAACGATCCATTAAATTCAACCACACATGTTTAGTTTGTTTGTCTTTCGATTATTTTCTTCTATAAACAACTACTTTTGCGTGTGTATATGTGTTGTATAACATTGCAATGAAACTTATCCTTTGACTCTGCAATTCATTATCTTATATGGTATTTAAAGTTTCAAAAATGCTCAAAGCGAGATTCTTTCATGGCCGAAACGAAAGCACCACTCAGATAACCGTCTTGTCTTCACCCTTCATTGATGCCAAAAGCTCCACCTTAATCGCCATCGGCATAGTCACTCAGCTCCCGTCAAGCTCTCGCCATCTAACTATACTTCATGGCGAGCCCAGTCCCTGTCCCTGCTCGTGAGGGTATGATCTTTTGGATTACATCAATGGCTCCCTCCAACAACAAACCAACATTATCACCGTAATGACTCCCAACGTAGCACACCAAGACCAGCTTCTCCACCATACTATTCTAACGCCATTCTCTAAAACTGCAATACTGCTTGCCTCCCCACCTACGGAAACCTCACGGGAAACCTAGTGCATCCGTGGGAATCTATATGCCAATCGTTTCCGTGCCCGGATGATGACTATCAAGGAATGATTACAACTATTCATTTGCGGCTCGAAATCTATTTTTGAATTTATCCCCAGCCTCAAATCGATTGCTTAAGAGCACACCCTTATTGACCGCGCGGTGTCCATTGAGGATCTCATTTTGTACGTCCTCAATGGTCTCGAGACTAAGTTCCGCAAGATATCAGCGTCCATTCGCTCCTGCGACACCCCTCTGATCTCTGAAGAGCTCCGTGATAAATTAGTTGCCTGCGAAGAATTCCTCAAGCGTGAAAACACCACTACTGATCTCCATGTTGTGATCGCCAATTTCACGGAGGTCCTCCCATTCCAACAAGATGTCAAACTCCACCAAGTAGTCACCTCAGAACCAGCGACAACACTGGCAAATTCCTCACACTAATCGACTAGCCTATGATCGTAACAGTGTCTCCAATTAAAGATACATCCACAAGTCGCTAACCACGCATTTTTCTTATTTGTCAATATTGCGACCAGCAAAGTCACATGGCTAAAACGTGCAGACAATTCTGCCATAGCTCCCGCCAACTAGACTTGGGTCCTTGACTTTTCAGGGCCTTTGATTATGTCACCACTGCCCTAGGCAACCTCTCGTTGCCTTATGAATACAATGATCCGGCTGAAGTCGTGATTGATAAATTTAAAGGTTTGCAAACCACGTACGTGGGATCCACACACCTCTATATCCTTCATCTTTCTTTATACTATCTAATATTCTTTATGTTTCCATTATCATTAGAAATCCCATCTCTGTTCCTAAACTTTGTAAATATAATAATGTGATAATTGAATTTAACTCTTTTCACTTTGTTATTAAGGATCGACGCACGGAGGCAATTCTATCGCAAAGGCCAAATCACAATGATGTTTATCGACCTCCCTCGACCAAACTGTGCTTGCCTCCTACCCCTTCCGCCTTTAGTAGTGAACAAGCTCATATGGTTAATCAGCATTCTCGGTTGGGCCACCTGTCTCATCGAATTTTACAGCATTTTTGTGGGAAAATTCTTTACCAACATCCTTTCATCAAGTCAAGTTTTCTACCGGCACGTTGTGTCAGTGCAACAAAAGTCATCATCTTCCTTTTAATGTTTCGAGACTAGTTGGATGTCAACCCTTAGACGTGCTACACAACGATGTTTGGGGCCCTGCTCCTGTCACTTCTAGTGATGGCTATTTATCGTATGTTATTTTCTTTCATCGTTGCACAAAATATACTTGGTCGTATCCACTTCACTAGAAATCCAATGTCCAAGTCATCATTGAAAAAAAAACTATCGCAGTTTATCCGATAGAGGAGGTGAACTCACCAGACTCAATCATATTTTCTCCCATCACAGCATTACGCTTGTTATCACACCATCTTTTACTTCCCAACACAATGGATTCGCCAAACATTACCATCAACACATGGTTGAAACCAGCCTCAACCTTCTCTCTCATGCTTCTATTTTATTAACGTTTTGGTTGCATGCCTTTTTCACTGCCACGTATTTTATATAACGACTCCCCAAACCGATTCTGGATTTTCATTCTTCTTTTAACTTACTCTTTCTTCAAACTTTTAATCATCACAAACTTAGGGTTTTCGGGTCTTTATGTTTTCCATGTTAAAACCTTACGCTTGTAATAAACTTGCCCTAAGGTCTCTTATTTTTGAGTTTCTTGGGTCGTAAGATGCATATAAATGTTCTGGATGACGCTCAATTTTCTTTCACCCCTCCTGTGTATCCTTCGTCTAGTAGCACAGTCACTTATTACTAATGGGGTCCCACGTGATATTTCTTCTCCTATAGACTATAGTCACCCCATCTAGCCAATCGCGACTCACCCATGGAGCTGTCGCTTCTTCCCAAGAGCAACAAGGAATCGGCTCCATCTCATTGATCTCCCCTCCATCTTCATCACCTATCCCACCACCGCCACTTAACCAACTCGTGCTCACTCTATGTGCACCTATTCCCTTAACAATATCTTCAAACCATAACAAATCCATTGCACCACCAAATATGTCTTTTCGCCACCCTTGAAGCCCACGTGTGTCACAAGTCTTGAAACATCCTGAGTGGCGACAAGCCATGTTGGATGAGTTCGCCGCTCCTGTCCATCATAGTACATGGCAGATGATTCTTTGAATTAAACACAAAATGTAGTGGGTTGCGAGTGGATTTTTCGACTTAAGAGTAAACATGATGAAAGCATAGATATTTACAAAGCGTAAAATGCATTCTGCTCTCTATCAACTTTGAATCGATTTGCATGTGCATATTTACTTAGTCTCTCCACTTTGAGGACTTTCGGATAAATTAGCTTATATAAAAGCTGTTTATGATGAAACCTTGCCAACCGATGGTAGAGTAATTAAATAAAACACAAAGCTAATGAGAAAAACGATCCAGATTCAAAAATAATCTCCATCACGAGTCACCATGTGATGAACGTGAAAATAGATGGCGAAATATGCTCGGCAAATGACGGGCGTGAGAAAATATTTTTCTCAGAATGTGAGAGTTTGAGGTGTCGAACTCCCTAAAGAACCCCACAAGCATCATTTATTCTTACAAGAGTAGACATTATATAACAAATGCTTGAGTGGGCATCGACGATGCGCCCTGGAGAAGCCCGGAGCAAGACACAAAGGACTCGTTACATTAGGCTTTTTAAGACAATACAGAAATCCTCATTATTTTCATACATCATCAATCAAGTACATACCGGTGATGGATGGGTTGGGACAAACGCATACTTGGGCAAACTACGAGAGAATAGCTATAGATCACACGTCTTAATTGAATGAACATGAGGAGCATCAGGCAAAAGAGGCCAACTTGGGCTTGGGAGGATTGAGCAAGCAAAGGTCGAGGAGAGAATCAACCGAAGTGTAGGGATGATCAGGATACAATGTGGAGGCCTCCATATCATTCTCCGTCAGCTCAAAGCTCGTCTGCTCTCCTTTTATGAATATGTTGTGAAGTATCGCCACCGGTATGTTGTCCGGATATGGCAGACCTGATGATGAGTAAATAAAAACCACAAAAATTAAGAGATGATTACTTGCTGATGATAATGATTGTCTATGGATCACGCAACACATAATATATGAGAGATCCTATTCTGTTCCGTAGCACCATCAGAATTCGTGCAGACTTTGCCTATATTTGATCTTGGCGAGATGTTACTAGTCATTACCCATTGCTAAGTCTGAGGGAAAAATTACGAAAACAGTCCCAAACCTATTACATTTTTTTTTTCTAATTTAGTCATAATTTTTTTTTTGGCCAATTTAACCATAAATCTATTGTACTTATGTCAATTCAGTCTATCTAACCAAATTTGACTGGTCAACGCTAAGTTGTCAATTTTTTAATATTTTTTCAATTTTTTTTATATTTTTCAATATTTACTCTCCCCCCCCCCCCGATCGCCAGACCTCACCATGACTAGGGAAGGTTGAGCTCGTCCTACAACGGCAAGGCCTCGCCCACCTAGGGCAAGCCCACCCTTGTTGTGGATCTAGCAAGGGCCTCGCCCAACGATGACGCAGACTATCCGAAACCACTTTCACTTTTTACCAATTAAGTCCATTCAGTCAATTTTGACCGAAAATCGTTAATGTTGACATTGGCTATCCTACATAGTGTGTGAACAATTTTTTTTTATAACATTTTAAATGTTTTTAAAATATGTATTTTTCTTCCTTTTTTTTATTTTTTCTTATTTTCTTTTTTTATCCCCTTCTTCCTCCTCGAGCTAATCATTGTCAATCGGCTAGAGGCTAGGGCTGCAAGGTCAACCTTATTGGCCTCAAGCGAGCCTTGCCTGCCCCTGGGCTACTCTCTAAATATTTTAATTTTTTCAATTTAGTGTATTCAGTAAATTTAAATTGGAAATATCTCACATGGATGTCGGCCATCCTACGTCGTTTAACCGACACTAACGTGGAAAACTTTAAGTAATATTTTCAAAATTTTAAATATAAATTTTTTTTATTTTTTTTCTTTTCTTTCTCTTTCATTTTTTCCCTACCTTCTTCCTCCTCTAGCTGCTCACCAGGCCTTGATAGCTACCCAGAGGCAAGTGCATACCTTGCAAATTTAGCAAGGTTGAGCCTCGCCTAGCCTCACCCACTCCTAGTGAGGTAGTTGGGTGAGGCCAAGGGCGAGCGAGGTCAAGCCTTGCCATTGTAACGGTAAACTTCTGGCCACAATTTTTAGATAAGCTTAGATAGGCAACCTGGTAAACTAAAAAGGCAAAAATGGATTTATTCTTTAAAGGGCAACCACATTAGAGAAATAGTAGGATTATAAACAAATCTAAGTGAATAATATTAAAATAATTCTAATTTATGAAGGATTCATTTGCAACTTTTAAAATAGTGTACATTATTCTCTTGTCAAAAAGAAAAAAAAATTGGTAGATATTGCTCCAAAATAAAAAGAAAAGATTAGGAACTCAAAAAAAGTAGAAAAAGTGAATATCTAGTATCAATTTTTAATTATTTTAGGATTTGTGATCAATTAACACATATAGAATTTGATTGAATTTTGTTTTCTAAACTTTAGTCTTGACTCATGCAATCCTAAGATTGAACTAATATTTTTTTTTAGGTCCTTTCACATCTTCATCTATGAGATTCCAATCAATAGGATAATTTTTTCCTCTACTAATTCATTTTTATATTTTGATCTTTTCTTTATTTCATATGTTATTATGCATATTGCATAATCGACATCACCAATCTTGATTTTAAATCACCAAAGAGTCCTTGTAAAACAACTTGATTTGAGCGAAAAGGATAAGGAGCCATTCAAACATACAATGATTTATTTATTAGTCGCAAAGTAAATGTTTGAAGTTTTTTTAAAAATCTTGAAAATTTATTAGATCTTTTTTAAAAAATTGAAAATCTATTTTTGCTAGCAATAATATTTTTCTGTTTGTGATAACCTCTATTTTGGTATTTAATTTTCTTTAGAATTATATGTTTTGTTATGTTTTTTATTTATTTATTTATTCATATTTAAGGAATCTCACTTGGGGGGATCTGAGGAAATCTATCCAAGTGAGATTTTCCAATTTTAATTTTTCTAAGGAAACCGGCTAAATAAGTCAACAGGTTTCCTTGAAAACTTTTGAGGTGGAGAAGCCACTGTTTGATTTGCAATTCTCACATCATGGTTATCTCATCTTTTGTCCAAGATTTATGATTGGATTAGTAAAAATGGAAGATAATTTTTCTCGAAAATGCACGTAAGGCTCTAATTCTGTGGACCTTATACTAGATTGAGACGCGCATAACTTCTCTTTCTTACACGCGGCAAATAAACATCAGCTGTCAAAGCGAAACGACTGAGCACCTTGGGCGTTTGCCCTCATGAGATAGTCAGAGCAGTAAAGAAACTGAATAGTCTAGGCACGAAGATTCAATGATATGTACAGTAGCTACTATGGCATCTTTAACATTATGTAGAGAGATATCAATAGAGAAGCAAAAAAGGGGAAAAACTCAGATCTTACTTTCAGTGAGCTTGACCATATCCTCCTCCGGAATGAGCATCTGTTTAAGAGTCCGTCCAGTCTTTTTCTCCCACAGGGAAATCAAGTCTAGCTGGGAAACGATGTTCCCAGGAGGTCGGTATATGATCACACGATTCGCTACTCTTGGATCTGTCGCCGCTTTTACCGTGTAGAATGCCACGTCTTCTTCGTAATTTAGGACGGCTGTCCATACATGTGACCACATTGAAATCAAGTCTAGTAGGAATGCAAATTTAGGATGGCTGTACTTACATATAGTAAGAGTTTTTCTAATGCGAGCTATAGTAATTGATATTATAATCTACCGTTTTACGGTATTAGTCTGATAAGACAAAATAAAATGTTTATTAATTAGTTTAATATAGAACTAATTAGTGTAAACCAAATTGAGTCTAGCTTGTGATAAGAAGGTCCGGTTAAAAACTCCATAAATAGTGCTCAAGTTTCTCCTCTAACTTCAACACACACAATTATCAACATATAAAGAGCATTTAATGCTAAAGTGAGGGGCTAAACTAGTGATACAAAAGGCAATAAAGGAAAAGCACTTGAGTTTTGGATTGTTGTGGTTCCGCATTAAGAACGATGGATTCCAAATCGGGTGTGTAAATTTCTTTATTTGATTACATATGTGTTCTTGTTTTTAGCTATGGAAACCGTACCTTTGGCCTCGCCAGTTCCATGAACGACCACATGGTCGCGCTGCTCATAGGGATGGAGCAAGTAATCCACAAAGTAAGCGGCAAAAGAGTTGGCAGAGACATAGGTGAAGGGAATCCCCGCAGCCTCGGTCGCTCTCCTGATCTTCCTCTTGTTCTCCAGCAATGCTTCGAAGGGCGGCAGCGCCCCTTTCACCCTGTCCACTTCATTGCCATACTCCGACGGAACAAACCTCTTTACATCATACACACACAGTTTTACGTATGTACAAGGACTAAGCATGCATACTTACACACACACACACACACACACACACACACACACACACACACACACACATATATATATATATATGAATTCGATTTAATTACGATATGACTAGCTAAATTAGTTTCACCTGGATGTTGGGGGCTTCTTTGATGGCGTCGATGATCTTGAGTTGTTGGAGATGTTGAGGGACGGGGAGAGTCGAGATGACGACATCAACCTTCCGGAGCACCGACACAAGCTTCTCATGCTCTTCCAAATTACCCTACACCCCAGAAAACAAAGTAGCTATTTATACACACTTTAGGGTCTCTTACACACACACACACACACACACACACACAAAAGGACTGAATGAGAAAATTATTTCGGTCATAGGTACCTGTACAACCGTGACGTTCATCGATTCGAATTCATGCAGTAACCGTTGCTTGGAAGGATCGGGATTGGTGGAGCGGACGTAAGAAAGAGTAGGGTGCCCCATGGAAAGGGAGGCCTTGACCATGAACTTGCCCAGGTATCCACTCGCTCCGAATATCAGTATCTTCTCCTTCTCCACCTTCTTCTTGCTCATAATAGTATCGTTAGCCATGGATTGGACACCCTCGTCCTCATTTTCCCGTGAAGTTCTCGGCCTCATACGTGCTACTCTCTCTCTCTCTCTCTCTCTCTCTCTCTCTCTCTCTCTCTCTCTCTCTCTCTCTGTGGTGTCCACGTGCATCGCTGCAGTGCCTTTTTGTACGCAAAAACTTCATATGTTTTAAATTATTTTTTGTATGCGGTCGTTGAGCCACATGTGTTGCATTTTGTATCTAAGTTCTCTTGAGCCATGAGTCAATGTTTTAAATTATTTTTTGTCTAGAGAATGCTGTTTTTATCTTGCAAAACAAAAGGGTATAAAGATACTTGAAGTGTCAAAAAATTTATATGACATGAAAGTTGGTGCCAAAAGTTTTTGCCCGCTCATATAAATACCAAATCAAAGAAAAACGTTCATTTATGTACCTCCAATGAGAAATTCTAACAAAAAAAATATGGCATGACTTGTATAATAAAACGTTTCATTTGAGATCGCATTATTTATTAAAAACAAGTACACGTGGACTTCCTAAATGAGCCGCACAAAAAGTCGTGGCTGACTTGCCTCAATGACGTTGCATGAAGTCTAGGCCAAAGAACCACGTCGCATGAGCTTCTCTCAAAATCGGAGCACTGTGAAGTTTCGTTCGACGTTTACATTTTGTCCTCTCTCCCTCTCCCCGTCATTCGGTCACCGTCGCGTCGCTTGCTTGCTTGTGTGCGTGCTGTCTCTGTCGCTTTCACTTAGTCACTCACTTGAGGTTCATCATCCTCCCTCACTTGCTCAATCGGCTGGAAAAATTAGAACTCGAAGGGAAAAATTAGGGCTCGGTTCTTGGTGCAATTGTGAGGACGTCAGTGTTAGAGGAGGAATCTTGCAACAAGTTAAATGTGAATGATTTTTTGAGTTTGGTGAGATGCTTTGTTGTTTTTAGTCCTCTAAACAAGAACTGCTAAGTCATTGTTTATTAATTTGGTACGGATGTGAAAACCTTATGTGAAATTGTCGTCATTTCAGTGTTAAGGTCTCAAAAGCTACCTGTATTTTATTATCTTGGGTGTAGCATTGACAAGGGGACACTAAACAAAAACTGCAAAGTCATTGTTTATTATATTGGTGCAATTGCGGAAATCTAATGTAAAGTTATCGTCCTTTATGTGTTATGATCTCAAAAGCTAACTATATTTTTTTATCTTGGGTGTAGCGTCAACATGGGGATAATATTTCACCCATCATTATTTGTTATGGTGAGGAATTTGTATTGACACTTAAAATTTGGTTACCCCATGATATCATTAACTTAATTTGCATTTGCATTAGTAACACTTTCATATGTTCACATAAATTGCATCGGCAAGTCACGGTTTGTGTTTCGAATTGACCCCACGTGTAAGAAGAGTATAAAGAACAATCATGCAAGATTTGTCGGGAAGATACTGAGCAAGGAAGAAATTGCGGCATGTAATCAACAATTTTGGGAAGAAAATGGATTTGGTGGAAGAAGCAAAGTGGGAGACCGTCGGATAAGGAAAATAAGTGAGGATAAGTGGCGTTACATGCATAAGAAAGACAAGTGAAAATTATGGTGAAAAGAATATTTGTTCGATATCCCTGAAGTGGTAGTCCAAACTGAATGGAATTCGAAAAAGGAAACAAGTGGAAATTTGACCAGCCTTCCTCGTCTTGACAGAAACTCAAAATGTCGGAAATCAAGGACCGAAAATTTCTGGACAAATGTGGACATAAAAGGCGGATGAACGAAAACCGGACCACACAAACAAGTCGGTTCTTTGTGATTCTTGGGGAAGCCGACCCATCTACCCAGATCAATCTTTTAAAAAGACACTCACAAACCCTCATCAGATAAATTTTCCCTTTTTCATCCGAAAATTGTCTCTCTTGTTCACAATTTCACAAACCCTAAAGGAGAGATTTTCCCTATCGTTCACAAACTCTCTTAGTTAAAGAATGAAAATATAAAGGGCTCGAATGGTACAATCCTTCCGTCACCCTAAAATAAAAAGGGAGATCTCATAGCTACAAACTCACGCCCTACTGCAACCTTACCTTGACGCTACTGACACGGCCCACGGACAAAGCATGACCCAAGATCGTTCGTGCCGGGCCGTGTCACGTACAAGGGGCTATCCGAGAACAGCCCACGGTCAACCCTTGAGCAGAACGAGTGAGAAGGACCAGGCGCAGCCCACGGGCGGCCCATGAACGATGTTCGCACAGCCCGTGACGATTCGACTGATCGCGTGTCAGACAGACCTGCAAACCTGATCTTGCTTCTGACACACGCCCATGGTCTCGCCCAAGGCCCGACGCGCACAACCCCGGGCTTCCGTGCGACCCATGGAGTTCCCAAGGACCTGCCGTGTGCAGACCATCAAGTAGCCTTCGAGTAGCCTGTTGTATAGCTTGTAATGATGACACGGATTCAAAGTGGACCGTTGGATCGAAGGGACGATCCACGGTCGAGATATGACCCGCTCATGTACAAATAGGGATCCCTCACCCTCCTTGTAAACAGTTCGTTCACAAGCAATATACACTCTCTTTGCCCATTCGGTTCTTGTGTTCGAGCGAGCGTGTGTGTAAGGCTGACTTGGGATCACCGATCCTAAGGCCGCGCGGTGTTTGATCGACCCGTGACAAGTGGTATAAGAGCCAACATTCCAAACGCAATGGCTGATCCTCGCGCTGATGCTTCCGGTGATGAACGTGAAGACCGTGGACGTCAAGCCGAGAGAAATACCCGGTCGAAGAAGGCTCGTGCTGCCTCGTGTGCGAGGGAATTGAAGGGAGATCTGGACAACCGTTTGACGGCTCTAGAGGAGACCATGACGGATGTCCAGGCATTGATGGACGACCTGCACCAGGCCGTCGAAGGAGCGGAAGCTGGTAAGGAGGAGTTCTTGGCCGAAGTGCAAGAACTCCAAGCCGGCATGGGAGAGCTCCGTGTCGAGGTGCAAGGATCCCTCACGCACGAGTTGCAGCAGCGGGATGAGACTTGGGAGGCCATAACGGCGGCCATGCGAGCGGAAATGGCGGAGATGAAGGGCAAGCTCGTGGAGCTTGAAGCAGCACGTGTGAATGGGGTAATCACCATGCAGTCCCGTGCCGATGCACCCAAACCAAAGGAGTTCAAGGGCTCCCGGGTGGCAAAGGACGTGGACAACTTCCTGTGGTACATGGAACGGTATTTCCAGACCATGGGAACAACCGACGACGTGATCTGGGTGAACACCGCAGCCATGTATTTGTCTGATGATGCGCTGCTGTGGTGGAGACGTCGGTCGGATAGTAGGAATGGCGATCCTATCGTGACATGGGCTCGGTTCGTCGAAGAATTTCAGCGAACCTACTATCCTGCTTATGCGGAGGAGGAAGCCCGAGGTGAACTCAAGCGCCTAGAGCAAAAAGGCGGAGTTCGTGACTATGTGAAGCGATTCTCAGAGCTGCTGCTCCAAATCCCGTCCATGACCGAGACAGAGGCGTTCCATCAGTTCATGGGCAGACTCAAGCCTTGGGTCAAACAAGAGTTCAAACGGTGCAATGCAACGGACCTCACCACAGCCACTACCGTGGCCGAGTCCCTTGTCGAGTATAAATTGGCAACGACCGCAAAGCCCGATCCTCGACCAAGGGAGAAGGCCACTGGTGGGGGAGATCGAGGCCAATTCCCTCGACCATATGCTAGCAGACCCCCTCCGACCCCTCATAGGAATCAACCCGAGTCAAGCCATGGAGGATACCAACGCAAGGTACGCACATACAAGTGCTTCTTTTGTGACGGTCCCCATATGGCTCGGGATTGCCCGAAAAGAGGAAAGGCGCGGCCCCGTGCAAGGAAGACAAACCGCGGGAGGAGGCGCGGTTGGGATCATTGCGGATCCTTGGAACGATCAAGGCCAAGAAGGCCAAAGAATCGAAAGGTATGATGTTCGTAGACGTAAAGA
Source organism: Eucalyptus cladocalyx (assembly GCA_017140615.1). NCBI lineage: Eukaryota > Viridiplantae > Streptophyta > Magnoliopsida > Myrtales > Myrtaceae > Eucalyptus > Eucalyptus cladocalyx. Next base: position 78,465,954 of record CM029523.1, on the reverse strand, counting down.
TCGGAGGTACCACGATGAGCGCACTCGTGGATACCGGGGCGTCCGATCTATTCATATCCAAAGAGGCCGCGAAGAAGCTACGCCTTCGGGTCGAGGCAAATGAGTCCGGTTGGCTCAAGACGGTGAATTCCAGAGAAGTCCCGACCAGCGGCATGGCCAGGGGCGTGGAGTTCCACCTAGGCCCTTGGGCTAGTAAGGAAGATATCGAGGTAATCCCCCTTGACGACTATGATTTCGTACTCGGCTTGGGATTCCTCGATTGGATCAATGCGGGTGTCATGCCCTTTGCGGACTGTATATGTATCTTCGACAAGCGGTGCCAATGCATGGTCCCGATCTACCGCGAGTCGGGACGCGATCGAAAGATGCTTTGTCGGCTATGCAGCTATCCAAGGGGTGAAGAAAGGCGAGGTGACCTTCTTGGCGGCATTGAAGGAGGAGGGCGTGGAGGAAGGCTCGGTACGAAAAGAAGCATCCCGAGTCCTCGATGCCTTCCAAGATGTGATGCCGCCCGAGCTGCCCAAAAGCCGCCTCCTCGGAGAGAGGTCGACCATCGAATCGAGCTGGTGCCCGATGCTCGACCACCGGCCACGGCTCCCTATCGCATGGCCCCGCCCGAGTTAGAGGAGTTGAGAAAACAGCTCAAGGAGCTGCTGGATGCTGGGTATGTTCGGCCATCCAAGGCCCCGTTCGGTGCCCCGGTCTTGTTCCAAAAGAAGCACGACGGATCCCTCCGTATATGTATCGATTACCGGGCATTGAACAAGCTCATCGTCAAGAATAAGTACCCGATTCCCCTCATTGCTGACTTGTTCAATCAGCTAAGAGAAGCCCGATGGTTCTCCAAACTCGACCTGCGATCGGGATACTATCAAGTGCGGATTGCCGAGGGGGATGAATCAAAGACGGCATGTGTGACCCGCTATGGATTATACGAGTTCCTCGTCATGCCCTTTGGCCTGACCAATGCACCGGCTACATTTTGCACACTCATGAATAAGGTACTGCATCCGTTCCTTGATCGGTTCATTGTAGTTTATCTTGATGATATAGTGATATATAGCCGAACGCTAGAGGAGCATGTTGAACATCTGAGTCGAGTTTTTCGGACCCTCCGAGAAAACGACTTATATGTGAAACGAGAGAAATGTGCCTTCGCACAAAAAGAGATCCCGTTCCTCGGGCACATCGTCGGGGGTGGACGTGTGCGGATTGACGCCCAAGATCCGTGCCATTGTTGATTGGGAGCCACCAACCAAGGTGACGGAGCTGAGATCCTTTCTCGGTCTCACGAACTACTATCGGCGGTTCATCCGGGAATATTTGCGCCTCACCGTGCCACTCACGGACATGCTAAAGAAAGAAAGGCCGTGGAAGTGGGCGGATCGATGTCAAGAGACGTTCGAGCGGTTGAAGCGGGCCATGACCGAGGAACCGGTTCTTATGCTACCCGACTACACCAAGCCTTATGAGGTAGAGACCGATGCTTCTGATTTTGCCATCGGTGGCGTTTTAATGCAGGAAGGTCATCCAATGGCCTTCGAGTCCCGAAAGCTGAATGATGCGGAGCGGCGATACACGGTCCAAGAGAAGGAAATGACTGCGGTGGTGCACTGCCTCCGCACATGGAGGCATTACCTCTTAGGATCCCGGTTCGTCGTAAGGACCAACAATGTGGCTACGAGCTACTTCCAAACTCGAAGAAGCTCGGCCGAAACAAGCTCGGTGGCAAGACTTCCCGGCCGAGTTTGATTATGCGCTGGAATACAAGCTCGAAAGTCCAATTCCGTGGCCGACGCCTTAAGCGGGAAGTTCGAATTGGTCAATGCGGTGAGCCGACCCAACTGCCCATGGATTGAGCGTATCAAGGAAGGGCTGAAGCATGATCAAACAGCCCAAGCCCTCCTTCGATACGCCCAAGAGAGCTTGACGAGAAGGTTTTGGCTCGAGGATGACCTCCTCTACACCAAAGGACGGCGACTCTATGTGCCGCTCCACTGGAGACTTCGGAAGGAAGTCCTAAAAGAGTGCCACGACTCCAAATGGGCGGGACATCCGGGAATCCACCGCACCATGGCGCTTGTTGAAGATCAATATTACTGGCCGCACATGCGGGATGATGTGGAAGCCTACGTGCGGACATGTCTTGTTTGCCAACAAGACAAGATAGAGCAAGGGTCCCCCGCGGGGCTCCTTGAACCGTTGCCTATCCCGGAACGACCATGGGAGAGCGTCTCCCTGGATTTCATTGTCAATTTGCCCAAGTCCGAAGGATGTCGGACCCTCATGGTCGTGGTGGATCGCATCTCCAAATATGCAACGTTCGTGCCAACAACTAAAGAATGCCCAGCCGAGGAAGCCGCCAAGCTCTTACAACTTACAAATTTTGGTGACCAACCTCCTCTCGCTCGACCATCGACGCCTCCCTCTTGCCAATTTCAGTAGCTCTACAGGTAAGCATGTCATTTTCACTTTTCATCACAACTCGGATCGGTGGAGTTGAAATCGCCATGTTGTTTCCGAGTTAGCTAGTTGTACAATGCGTTGTTACTGGGTGGCTGCAACAAGCAATGTTCTGCAAGATGAAATTATTGTTGGGTCGGTCAAAATTTGCTCGGGCAAGTTTGCTTTCAGAATTCATCAAGAAAAAACAAAACAAAGAAAGTATGAAAAATTCCAAATAAGAGCCTAAAGTGCCTTTATTTTCTCAAATAATAACTTAAAGTGGACTTTATTTCAAACTACAAGTGTCATTATTTTTCTCAAATAAAGGCCTAAAATGGATCTTATATCAAATAAGAACTTGAAATGACTATCAACCTTGTTTGGTTCAGCTTTTCCAATAGGTTTTGAGCTCTCAAAGCCCCATGGAAAAAATATGAAGTGTTCGGTGAGTATTTTTGGAACCCCATTAGCCAAATGCTGGCATTAGAAAAGCTGAAAGCCCAAAGCAGGTTAGGGTGCTTTGAGCTTTCAACATCTTGGGAATACAAGTCCCATGGATGTTGCTCATCTCTTCACCATTACTATTCATCTTCCTCGGTTTGCACCAAAGAGTAACCATAGGCTGACCACCGTCATTGAGGGGTGGCGCGTCCTCGATGATCGTCGCCTGAGGGGTCACTCATCCCCGGCCACCGCTACCAGGGGGTCGTACATTGCGAGCAACCATCGCCTTAGTCGTGCTACCTCAAATGAGGTTGCCCAACGGCCAAATATGGTCGTTGATGGTTGGCCAGTGGCAAAGCTCCAACAAATTAGTCTTGATTTTAAAATAATAATAATAATAAAAGCCCTCTACGAATGTAAGTTTTATCAAATAGCATTTAAACTAAAGCAATTTTTCAATGCACTTTAGAGTTACAATTTGCCAAACATGATAGCATTTCAAAAAACTCCTTTAGCCCAAAAGTATTTCATTTTCTCAAAATCATTTTTCTTAAAGCCGAACCAAACAAGGTCTATGTCTATTTCAAATAGGGGCCTAACTTTTTGACCTAGTTAAGAGCATTTTAGTCATTTATCTTCTTTTTCTTTTTTTCTTTCCTTTTTTCTCTTTTTGATTTCTTGTTTTTCTTTCTTATTCACTGATAACTAGCAATACCAGAGAGGGTTGGGCAAAGCCCTTGCCCAATCTAATGAGGGCCACCCTCACTGACCACCAACGAGGTGACCCTCACCCTCAAGGAGGCCACAAAGGCAACCATCAACTAGGCAAGCCCTCACAAAATTTGGGCAACAATCACCTCACCAGCGGCCAGCAAAGGACAACCTCACTTGGGCAAGGCAACCCTCGCCAAATATGAGCAAGGGTCACCTTGCTAGTAGCCAATGAGGGTTGACCTTGCTTGATATGGCAAGGGTGGCCTCATCCATGGCCGGCAAGAGCTTGTAGGCCCTTGTTGATCCTTATCAGGGGTTAGTGAGGGTGGTCGAGTCCTTGCTAGCCCTTACTAGCAACTAGCAAGTGTTGTCAAGCCCTCATCAATAGTCATTGGCCCTCACTAAAAAGCAAAAGAGAGAGAGAGAGAGAGAGAGAGAGAGAAAGAAGAATAAAAAATAATTTAAAATTAAAATTGTGATTGGATGAACATCCTTTCACTAGTCGAAATATTTAGCCAACTAACAACCGATGAGGTTGACCTTTATTTGAAATAAACTATAATCATTTTAGATTCTTATTTGACACAAGTCTATTTCGAGCCCTTATTTAAAATCTTCCCAAAAAAGTAAATGAGGTCAATTCCATTGACCCACTTAGAAACCAAATCGATTGGTCCAAAAGGGTATTAACAAAGGGGCAAGGCCGTGGCCGTGAGGGGTCTTGGCAGTGACTCGTCTCTATTGAAAATTTGTTTGTAAAACAAACTAAGTGTATGTTTCGTTGTCCCACATAAAAAAAAGTGGAAGGATATGTGAAAGGAAGTGGGTCAATTAATAAGTGTGGGGTTTCTTTAACGTACCTAAAGAAATAATGATAGGTGTGGGCTAGACCCCACCATATCCGTATGCGGTGCAGGTGCGCGATTATTAGGTACATTTAGCACTTTGCACGCTTGCGCGCCCGCGGTTTTATTAGCACTAACCCCTTCGTTATTTTTTTTTTCTTATGGTTATCTTATTAACTTTAATCAATTCAAATGTTGTTTTTTTTGTTTATTGAGAATTTTTTGAAATTATTAAAAATTTCGAAATTTTATTTATTAAAAAATAATTTTTTTTTAATTATTCCGAATTTTTCTTTGTATCTTTTCAAGACAACCTTTGAAAAAAATACTCTTTCAATTTGCAACATTTCCCAAAAGGTTGTATTTGTTCATTTGTTAAACTTCTTCCTAATGGATGCATTTGTTCATTTGAGCAATTTTTCGAAAGTATACATTTGTTCACTTTACAATTTTTCACGAAAAATTGTCCACATTTTTAAGACTGATTTATATATACATGTCAGTTTTCAAAAGAGTGTGTATGATCATTTTTATTTTTTTTAACGTTCTTTCTAAAAAACTACAATCATATTTTCAATTGTTTCCTAGAAAAACTCTTAAAAAATATTAGAATTGCTATCTAGTATTTTTAATTTTGAGACTTTGTTATATCTTGGAGGATATTAGCCGTTTTTTTTATTGAAAAATTTTGTGGAGCAAATAAATCTTTAAAAAAAGTAATATCATGCCTCAAAGTCCGACTTAATTGTTTTACCCAATTCAAAACCATATTTTCTCAACAGTCAAACCTACTCTCTCTCTAAAATCTCTCCGCTCAAATCTCCCTCTAAAAAAGATCACGCCCCTCAGATTTAATCTCTCTCTCCCATTTCCAAGTTGGAAAGAAAGTAACATCACGCCCAAAGGTTGATATTTGTTTTACCAATTATAAATTTTTCTCAAAGTAAATCTTTAAAAAAGCTATACGTGCTCTAAGATTGTCGGCCATAATTATGAGACCTCAATGTATTTTTATAGTGTTATTTTCCAATAGTTTCTCTGTCTCATGTCTTTTTCTCTACGTGCTCTAAGATTGCCGGCCAAAATTATGAGACCTCAATGTATTTTTATAGTGTTAACTAAGTCCAATTCACTTTTTATGAGCTTAATTTACACCTTATTAATGTAATCGACTTTAATAGCCTAAGGCCCAACTCTAACTGACTTGATGGCTCTGATTAAAGTTTAATAAACCCTAGCACCCCCCTCCCCCCTCAAGCGGCTGGCGACATAGACTAAATTGATCTAATTAAAGATTGCTAGCTACTCAAGATTCCGGCTAGGTCAGGCCCAAATACAACACAAAATTGAGTTTAGATCTTATTATTTTTATAGTGTTAACTAAGTCCAATTCACTTTTTATGAGCTTAATTTACACCTTATTAATGTAATTGACTTTAATAGCCTAAGGCCAAACTCTAACGGACTAGATTGCTCTAATTAAAGTTTAATAAAGCCCAACACCCCCCCTCTCAGGCGGCTGGCAACATGGACTAAATTGATCTAATTAAATATTACTGGCTACTCAAGATTCCGGCTAGCTCGACCCCAAATAAAACACAAAATTGAGTTTAGATCTTATTCCTTGAACTGAACATGACTGAGGGAAAATGAAAGAAAAAGGAACACTTTGATGTGAGCGAACAGAGCGAGATCTCACTCTTGAACGTCAAGCAAGGCTCATAGTCACCGGACTGTTGCAGCAACCTTTAACTCAGACGGCGAAAAGGAACTTCAAATAAAATAGAAAAGGGGCTTTCACTATGATATCGCACCAAGCTTACTACAGAAACCAGGCAATCCAAGCTGCTACCAAAACCATATACAATTGTTTTACATTGCTTGGTTCTTTTCTCTTGTGCCCAGAAGCAAACCAAATGCTGCGGGGATTACCCAAAATCTTTCAGTAAGGCATGAGCATCCGCGTATCCTCTGCGAAACGATTTTACACGGCCACAGTCAGCAGAATATATATCACAACACTTCCTTCTCAAGCTTCAACACTGCCATAAAGGCTTCTTGAGGTACATCAACCTTGCCAATCGCCTTCATTCTTTTTTTCCCTTCAGCCTAATTATAGAGAAGATAAAGCTTCGTCAGATTAACAAAATTTCCATAAATATCATCAATTTTCACGTCAATGCAAAAACATATGCATGCTTCAACACAAAACAGAAACACTTGCCAGTACAAAATTGAAGATCCCAATTTTCTCCTAGTGCATTTGGGTATGGACCCAGAATTACTGAAGAAATTATGCAACAATGAAATGCAACTTAAGATAAATAAAAGCAGAAAGACCGACATTTTTTTATCCTTCACATATATTGCATTAGTTAATGACTCTTGAATTCTATAAACTACTATCATCTTTTTATCTTAGGCATATGTATTTGTCTTTGTATATAGCACCTGCATAGAAAGCTCCCTGATCAGTCGCATCACAGAATTTTAAATTAGTAAAAATTCAACTGTACAGTCAAGCAGACCTTTAGAATATTAGACGGTAAAATCACAGAAAAATAAGTCACAGAAAAGCCACAACACAGCATTGGACCACCATGTAGAAAAATAGCTGGGGAAACATCCAATTTGAACAATTTCTGACCCATGCAATGTGTAGCATATTTGTCATTGACACAAGGCAGAGAAATAAACCATTTTACATCCTGTCCTACCCCTTTCACTTTTTTTGGGACTTCATCATAATGAGTAGGGAAAATTCTATGTCGCCATACTAAAATTGTACTGGTATATGACTAATCCACTTGCATAAAACAGAAAACAACAAAGAATGAAGCTAATCCATCAAAGTTAAAAGCAATTCCTTGGATGCTTTCACCTTTCTTGGAAATGAGATGATTGTGAATGGGTGGTGCGCACTCCTTTCAAAGAACCTTCATATTCAAAAGCCACCCAAAAAGGCAAAAAAGGATAAAGGTATCTTAATGTCTCGCACTCAAATTTAAACAAGGCTTCACTTGAATATCAACTCTAATATACTCTAGTGAGATAACTACTGCTTTCAAACATTCTTTGATCTCTGCCTCATCCTCATGTGTTCCTAATGGTCTGACGAATCTTAATGACTTGTGCCCGAGGATAATAAAGGATTCCACCTTAATATCAACACATATAAATCTGTCTAAGCAAATATACTCAAGTGAGATAACCATTGCTTCCAGTTGTTCTTTGATCTCTGCCTCATCCTCATTTGTCTATAACGGTCCGACAGTCTGCTGATTCAGTATTTCTTTATTAACGAATAGATAGTAATGATCAATCTTGTCAGATTTGTCTTGTACCATATGTGTATAGTGTCTCTTTGCTTATATCATGTTCCAGGTCAAGCCACACTATCAGATGATGATACATCCATCAAGTTTGTTTAACAGACCACGAATCATGCAGATCACAATGTGTCATTTCTATTCAGTTCATTTGAAATGATCCAAAGATTCCAAACAGTCAATACAGGAGAAATCCTCTGTCCTCCGAAAGGGGGAAAAACTCAAGTGAATACTTTCTTCACAGATGTTTAGTGAAAAGATATTAGACACATCTGTCCAAAATGATTTCAAATTAATCCACAGCCTAAGCTGAAAATTTCATTAGCCAACTTACAAAATTTCAGGCAGGGAATAATGATCAAATGAACTTGATTATGAAAGAAATTCAGGCTTCACTTATTAGGGTTCTGCAGGAGAATTTCCGGAGGATTTAAAAATCAGGAAGTCCTAAAATGATATTTATTATGATTTCTTCACGAGGTTGACAAAGAGCAATTACAAGTTTGAGACACAAGACTCGCAACACAGTCAATAAGGAAATAATGAGTGGATGGATGCTTCTAAATGATAATAACTAGTACCTGTTTCTTCAGCAACTTCTTTTTCCTTGAGATGTCACCACCTAAATAATATAATATGGACAAGAAAACCAATATAAATAAAACAACTCTGAAAGACGATAGATACTCACAGGCGTGCGTGCATGCCCACAGGATGAAGAATCCAAATAAAAGGAGGAAAAGGAAAAAATTTTAAGTGTGTGGTAAGGGATATGATCTTCCTTAAAGACCTAAAGAAACTTGATTTTCTACTTTATATAAGTAGCATACATCATAACTTTTCTCATTGTGATAAGCTTGGGAAAAAGCTGCAAAGCCTAATTAAAACAGTAGTCTCATCTCACCATAGCATTTGGCCAAAACATCTTTCCGGATTGCTGATAAAGCTTCACTAGCAATCACTTTTGAGCCCATGCATGCCTGTGACAAAAATAAATCATGTCATTTTGTTCTATCAAAGCAATAATTTAGCAAAACTGCAAGACATTTAACTTCCTATCCATCACGAAAATTCTGAGAAAATACTAAAATTAGATATCATATAGGACTTTCCTTTCTTCTTAGGTTAAGTCCTTATTTGGTCCCTTAAGTTATTTTTTTCTTTTTATTTCATCCTGCAACTTTCTTTTTGTGCTATATAATTTCAGGGATTGAGTCCTGTTTGTAAAACTGTAGGTTGCTGATGTGGCATTGACATTGTGACAATTTGGAGAATATTGTGCTAGTGAGGCAACAACTAAGTGACACATCACCAGCACAACAGAAAGAGAAATGATAATACAAAAGAAAAAGGAATGTAAAATCTCAAACCAGAGAGTTAGAGAGTCTAGGAGGGGGGTCTACTTTTGCCAACCACCAGAGGGTGGTGACCACACTGGTTCCTGAAACTGGTGGCACAACCATCTTCAGCTACCACCAAGGGTAATTACACTCACCAGTGGCTGTTGTTAGAAGTATGAAGGGTGAAATGGTCTTTAGCACTTTTAGGGTTTATTTTGATGTATATATATTAAACTTTATTGAATAATACAAAATTAGTTTTTCCTCACGTGGTATCAAAGCCCAGGGTTTAACCTTAGTCGACGGAGCAGCCACTCGCCGCCGTCGACTCGCCAAAACAGTTGGCCATCACTGCGGCGGCTTGTCACCATCAAGCGTCCACTCCCTCTCTCGCTTCCTCACGCGACTCCTTTCCTGACCTTTCCTTGTGCTTTGTCACGCTGGGTCGCTGCATCCATTGCAACTTACATGGCTTGCCTCACTAGATTGGCATGAGGACTGACAACACCATCAAGTACAATGCGAAGCGTAGGCACTAACGCTGCATCAAGCTTGGGTTTTGAGGTGTTTTCATGGGAGAAGATGTTTTTGCTTTGGGTTAGAACTTTAAGTTGCTACAAAAGAGACCTCAATGCTTTTCTGATTATTTGCTTTTTAAGTGAATTTGAGACTTGTGATGAAGCAAAACAGCTGCTGCTTAGATATAGTGCGGCCATTTGTTACTCTCGTCACCATTTTTTATATCTGATGATCTGCGAATTCTGGTAGTTTCTGTTATTTCGTGTGGGTTGTGGAGATTTCTGTGTGGATTTTTTTGTGCAGTGAGATTGGGTTATTGAATTATTGAGGCTAAGTTGTTTGAAGGAAACTAGGGTCAGAATTTTCTTATTATTATTTGGAAAATGGGCGATCCCGCAAAGAATACAGTTGAAGTTATGATGACTGAGGTGATTTCTTCTTCTAGTAGTGCTAACCCTCACCATTAGAAGAAAATCGTGAAGCTTACTTTGACAGATGAGAATCAATACACTTAACTGAGCTAACTCAGGGATGATGTAACTAGGTATGTTGTTGATGCACGTATTCTTGGTCAAATGCTAAATTTTATGGAGAGTAATGTAGTTGATCTAGTAACTCATATTGATACGGTCATACAACTGTGGGAGTATTTGACTATGTTATATTCTGGCCAAAATAACTTGTCACGGATTTATGAACTATCGTAGGAGTTTTATCGATCTAAAAGGAGGGACGATCTATTACACAATGCTTTGCAGACTTTAAGAGAATGTATGAGGAGTTGAATATTGTTCTCCCTATTTCAGCTGATGTTCAACAAATGCAACGTCAAAGAGAACATTTGGCTGTAATGCGATTCTTAAGAGGCCTTGGTTTCAAATATGAAAACATTAGATCTCAGATTCTTGTAAGGGAGAATATTACATCAGTCACAGATACGTTTGCTCAAGTTTTTCTAGTACCTCGTGAGTCGTCTTAGGATACTACATCTATGGTAGGTAGTTCAGCTCTTGTATCCCATACTCGAATCGACAGTGACAATAGGAGTGATGGAGGAAACCGTGGAGGATATAATGGGCATGGTAGCAAAGGAGGAGGTTAGGAACAGGGAGAGGTCAAGGCCAACAGCATCTTTATGGACAATCCCACATGTCTACTAATACATCCGGGGCTACAAAAACTTGTCATTATTGTAACAAACCTGATCATATTCAAGAATTTTGTTACAAATTACATGGGAGACCAAGGCAGCAAAACCAGTTCGCAACTTCTGATACTGACTCTCCTCCATAGTCTTCTAAAAGAAAGGTAATGGTTATGTTTGATGAGGAATTTGCTCGGTACAACCAATTTCAAATCTCATAGCTTGCTTCTTCTATTGCTACTCTAGCACAAATAGATAATGCTACCGCATGCCTTTCAGCAGCTTCTCACCCTAGGATCATTGAATCAGGGATTTCCGATCACATGTCAAGTCTTTCAAGTATATTTTCCTCTTTTTCTCCAGCTTCGTCCATAGTTACCCTAGTCAATGGATCATCTACACATGCTAAGGGGATTGGCACAATTTGTCCAACTCCTTCATTGCCATTGTCCTCAATGCTTTTTTCCCAAAATTTCCATTTAATCTCATGTTTGTTAGTAAATTAGTCAAAAACTTCTAGTGTTCAGTAACATTTTATCCTAATTCTTGTGTTTTCCAGGATCTTGCTATGAAGAGGACAATTGGTAGAGGACATGAGGCAGGGGGGCTATATGTACTTGAAGACACTCCTTCAATTGCTTGCTCAAGTATTGCATATTCACATCAAATCCATTGTCGTCTTGGTCATCCTTCTCTACGTAGTATTCAAAAGTTAAATTTTAGTTTTCAATCTCTTTCTAGTCTTGAGTGCGAGTCATGCCAACTTGGCAAATTATATCGTGTTAGTTGCCCACCTCGAGTCATTAAACGAGCAGCGTCTCCTTCTTGTTAGTCCATTCAAATATTTGGGATCCATGTCGTGGTTTCTAATTTGGATTTCAGATATTTTGTTACTTTTGTTGATGACTATTCCAAAGTCACTTGATTATATTTAATGAAAAGTCGTTCAAAATTGTTTTCTATTTTTCATGTATTTATATCTAAAATTTATATTCAATATAGTGTGAGTTAAAGTTCTAAGTTATAATAATACTAAGAAGTACTTTTTAGCATATTTTTCTAGTTTTATGACTCAACATGGTATAATTCATAAATCTTCCTGTCTTGATACATCACAACAGAATGGTCTTGCTGAAAGGAAGAATGGACATTTATTGAAAGTTACTAGATCCATACTATTTGAGATGCTCTCCAAAACCTTTTGATCCGATACTGTTCTAACTACATGCTATCTCATTAATTGAATCCCTACTTCTGTTTTGCAAGGTGGTATTCGATTTTCTACTTTATTTCCCAATGGGCCACTATTTGTCCTACCACTTCATATTTTTGGTTGTCTGCTTGATCATCCTCGGAGCATCAAAACTTGAGCCCAAGGCTATCAAGTGTATATTTATGGGTTATTCCCGTACACAAAAGGGAAATTGTTGTTATTTTCTATTACTAAGAAAATATTTTATGATAGCTAATGTTTCATTTTTTGAATTTACTCCTTATCATAATGTTTCAATTGCTGTCTGAATTGGATGAAGACTTGTATGTGACCACCATTCAATCAACTATTCCAACTGTTTCGCAAATAACCACATAGGAACCACCTCCTCTCTAGGTTTATACTCGACATCCTTGAGTAGTGGTTGCTCCCCCTGCTCCTCCCATCACTACTACGTCATCTTTTGTTCCATAACACCATTAGCCAACCCTTCTCTTGTATCTAATCTTGATCTTCCTATTACTTATCGCATAGGTACACGGACTTATACTCAACATTCTATTGCAAATTTTATTTCACTCTTTTGTCTCCTACTTTTCAGGCCTTTTTAACTATTGTTGAACAATATCCTATCCCTATCCCCAAGTCTATCGCTAAAGCATTACAAAGTTATGGCCTTAGGATAGCAATGGAAGAAGAATTAAAGACTCTCAAGATTAATCAAACCTGGGACTTAGTACCACTTCCTCCGGAAAAACTATTATTGGTTATTGATGGGTATATCTATAAAAGTCAACCCTAATGGTTTTCTTGCTCATTTAAAAGCAAGACTTTTTGCCAAAGGGTACATCTAGATAACTTTTATCTCATTGCCAAACTTATTTATGTTTGTATTTTGATATCTCTTGCTACTAAATATAATTGTCCTTTGTTTTAGCTTGATGTCAAGAATGCTTTCTTGCATGGTACTCTTCATGAAAAAGCTTATATAGAGAAACCTCCAGAATTTGTTCCTCAAGGGGAATCTGGACTGGTTTGCAAATTAAAAAAGTCTATATGGTTTGAAATAATCCCCATAGGCATGGTTTGGAAGATTTTATGAGGCTGTACTATTTTTTGGGCTGTCTAGATATGGAAATGATCATTCTTTCTTTTATAAACAATAAGGGAGAGGCAAGCTGTTCTTGATTGTGTAGATGATATTATTGTCACGGGAGATGACTTGATTAGTATGGCCAAACTCAAGACCCATCTTCAGCAACAATTTCAAACTAACAACTTAGGAAAATTGAAATGTTTCCTAGGAATTGAGGTGAAGCAGTCATAGAAATGTATTTTTCTGTCACAAAGAAAATGTCCTAGATTTGCTCACTGAGACAGATATGTTGGGATCAAAGCCTCTTATTTACCCATGAAACAAGGGATTAAACTGGTTGTTGAGAGGAGATATTCTTAATAATCATGAGAGATATAAAAGATTGGTAAGTAAAGAGAATTATTTCATAATTACTCAACCAAACATTGCTTTTCCAATTAATGTGGTAAGCCAATTTTTATCTTCCCCTCGTACATCTCACTGGGATGTAGTTATTGGATAGAGGTATTTGAAGAAAGCTCCAGGGAAAGGAATACTAGCTATTGTACCTTGTTAGGAGAAAATCTAGTATCATGGAAGAGTAAGAAACAGAATGTTGTTGCTCGCTCCAATATTGAGTTAGACTATAGAGGCATGGCACAAGTGACATGTGAATTAGTGTGGCTTCGACAATTATTAACTAAGTTAGGCTTTAAAGATTCAGTACCCATGACTCTAAGGTGCAATAATAAAGTTACGGTGCATATAGCTTCTAAACTTGTGTTTCATGAGAAAACAAAACACATTTGAGGTCGACTCTCATTTTATACGAGAGAAGTTGCAAAGTGGAGTCATCATTTCTAGTCATTCAAACCGGCCAACGACTTGCGGACATCTTTACTAAATCTTTGGGTAATGAGAGGTTAAAACATATTTGTAACAAGCTAGGCATAATTAATATATATGCTCCAACTTGAGAATGAAGCATTAGAAGTATGAAGTGTAAACTGGTCTTTAGGACCTTAAGGGCTTATTTTGATGTATATTTATTAAAATTTATCGAATAATACAAAATTAGTTTTTCCTCACAGCTGTCAACAATTGTAAAAGGCAACTTGGGTCTGCATACCTCTTTGTTGCAATGACTTGCATCCGTACACTAATCACAGGGATCTCCCTCCCCCCTCCCTCCCTCCCTCTCATTCTTCCTTTTCCTTTTTATATTACTTAGTTAAACCGATACTTTTTCATCTGTATCTGAAAATTCGTTTTTAATCACTTTATATAATAGACTTCCTTTTCCATATGATTATTTGATCCAAGTAAGCATGCCCTATCATGCCAATTTTGGCACATCAGCAATGCCATGTCCTCATACTGACGGTATCTACCCTTAAGTCATAGTGATTAAGCATGCCAAGGATGGTAGAGGCTTATTTCTTTTTTTCGGAGGAGTTTCAATTCAAGCTAGAAATTAGGGGCAAAACAACGCTTGTTTCAGATTACTCTGCTTTAGAACAACTAATTATAGTGCAGCCAGCAAATAAACATCCATGTCTTACTTGGATGGGGACTTTGAACATTTGTCTTGGTATAAGTTCCTTTAATTTTTGTGTCAAAGCTCTTCCAATAGCATATGCCTGAAAGGGAAGCTTCCATTAATTGAATGAAATCAATTCTACAATTGTCTAATGCACAAATAGAGAAGATAAATCGACAACAAATCACAAAAAATGCTGTAAGATTACATCTAAGAAGAAAGTCGAAACAAGTAGAGAACAGTTAAAACTTCTTAATCTTAGTGTACTATGTACCAACTCCTCTTTAGTTATGTCAAATACTCCAGACCTGATTTGCCTCGGATGCACCTCAGATAGTTATTTTGGCTTTACCATTTCTCAGCAAACCTACTGTGTTATGAGATGATTATATTATAATGCTCTCATGCACAAAGTCCTTTCCTATTCTCTTTATTTTTTAAGTCAAATCCTTACCATATCAGAAGAAATGAACCAAGATCAGTGTTTTCATCAGAGGAAAGTTCAACCTCAATTAACAAAAAGAATTAAGGAACTTCACCCAAATCATTCACTAAGAAACATTCAATTTTAGCTAAGAACAAAGAAGAAATTAAGAAATAACATGCACATGTAGCATATGGTACCAACACACTTAAATTTCTTGTATCTAATCAGATCAATCATATCATTTATTTGCTTAGTGCTGTCACAATAGGTCAAGTATAGTTGTCATTTATTAATAGGTGGGATCAGGTGCATGGACTCTTCAACACCATTATGCTTTGTTGCCATGTTTTCTTTAATATACATAAGCCTAGGGTCATACACGCTCTATATCAACAGAACTGAAGAAAACACAAATTACCTTGTCTTTGTGAACAATAGTTGCTAGTGGTTCCACTGGATCACCATTGATCCTGATGTCAAGTTTTATCAAATCACTCTCTTTGTACCTGCCAGTCAAATTCAAAGTGCACACAATTATGAGAAACAACAAGAAAAAAGTGAACCATGAAATGGACTACTAATGCTTTCATATCAGCTGTCATGGCAGGAACTGAATACAGTATGAACATAATAACAGAATGGCTCACTTAAGACCAAGATATGGGAAATGGAAGCCAAGTGGATACACAAATCTCAAAATATTAGATTACATAGATATAAACCTTATTGTTTAACTCATACCAGTCTAGGCCTTTAATTTTGAGATTATTCATAACGAAAGAAAAGATGTGATCAGGAATGAATCTATTCGAGGAATATTATACTTGGTTTGAGTATAAGACCACAGAATCTTGAAAGGATTTGGCAAACCAGATGATGGCCTTCTAGAGGCTGATTAAACTGAATATGCCAGTTAAATATAGCAAGGAGAGGCCTAAAAGACTGGAAAAAACAAAGAAAGATATCAATATACATATGTACATATGAACGTGATGTATAGATTAAAATGTATCATTGGTACTCAACAAAGCACACAAGTGTCGGGTCATTTCAGTGTACTTAACAAGTCCTTCAGTGTGGAATGAAAATGAAAGACAACAAAATTGAGTTGATTCTTTCTTTTAGAGATATTCTTATTTTTCCAGCTTCCATGAAAGCAGCAAGAAAAATGAAGGAAACATAAAGTAGCTATCCTGTTACGTTCTACAAAAATCCTATTCTCTTTTGCCAGCTCATGAATAGTTCGAGCTTATTTAAACAACTAGAGACGGCATTAACTTTAGCAGTCTTGAAGACAACCCTTATTCATGTCAATAATCACTGGTCTTGACATAAACTGTGACTAATCTAAAATTACCAATTCTGTTAAAGTATCTCGCATCGCTCATCTATGGAGTTTTAATGGGCCTTATACTTATGTAGTCTCTTTCCACCTATCAACTTAAGCTTTTGGAATAGACATTCTAACATGGTATTAGAGCCAGATTCCATCCCATTATATTTTGTGCATGTGGCCCTATGTCCATCAATTCAACCTGTCATTCATAATCTGAGTTGCACGTAAAGAGTGTATTGAAGTATCCCATATTGCTTGTCTATGGGATTTCAATGTGCCTACTATTTACTTAGTCACGCTCCACCTATCAATTTAAGCTTTAGGTTTGGACTTAATAACAACTTTCTACTAAAGTTAGACGTAATGACCATCCAGTGAATAAGCAAAGCAACACCATAAACTTACCCAAGAAAAGTGTACTCCATGCTAGCATAACCTTTGCTTCTGGACTTTAGCTGATCGAAAAAGTCGCCTACCATCTGTCATATAAAGAAACTGAATAACAAAAGAGAAACAATGTGGACCACTATGTAATCTATATGTAACAATCTAAGAAAGTAGATTAAAACCAAAGGTACCTCAGCTAGAGGTAATTCATAGGTGAGGGATGCTCTATTCTCCGTAATAAATTTCATTTCTTTAAACTCCCCTCTTCTGTCTTGAGAAAGCTCCATAATTGGACCAATATAATCTTTTGGTGTGAGCATTTCTATCTGCAATAATTACTAAAAGATGAAATATAACAGTAGTGACTCTTTGCTTTACTCACTCAAGATACAAGTTTAACCAGAACAACAAAAACTAAGAGAGAACAGAAAGGTAAAACAAAATAAGACAAAAAACTGAACACTAACCTTAACAACTGGCTCCTCAATCGACCTCCTTTGTCCAGGTTCAGGAAGCAGAGATGGATTTGAGCATTCAACCTTATATTCACCAAAAATGCATTCATGATGGTAGTCATATATCTTGACTAAGACAAATTCATAAAACAACTGGATATCAAATCATACATTTGCTGCAGCTGATGTATGGCTTAATCCATACAAAAACAAAATAAGCTCAAAAGCCCAAGAATTCAGATTGGGCAATTGTCCAAGAAACGAATTTGAACTACAATTTACAGCTACACCTACATCTTATGAACGATTGGCTAACTGACTGGAGCAAAGGTGTTGAAGGTACTAGGAGCAAATTTCTAACTAATTTATCCAAAAGCAATCCCCGCCGAGAGTTTCATGCGCTCGGGGACAACAATGTTGTCATGTTAAAAATCAGAACTCTAAGCCTATTCAAGGCCAAACAATTTCTCCTAAATAAATACAACCAAGAACAGTGCACATTTTGGGAGAAGTTTTGACCTTTTCCAACCATTGGTCATTTTACTCGAAATCAAATGTTTCTGCTGAACCATTCCATGTGATCGTCAAGTTTCTTCCATATGAATGATACTCAGGACATACTCCTTGATAATCCACTAAATGATCAACGGCACATTGGAGTCCCTTATCATGCTTTAATCAAAAGCACAGACTTCAGCTGAAGTTTCATGAAATGGTTTGGCCATTGTAGCTTTTTCTTAATAAGTACTTGCTGTTATAAACTTCCTCCAGCTTAGAAATAAAGAAGGAAAGGCTGACTTTAAGATTGACCAATTAGGAAAGTCAAAGAAACCCAGGTCTTCTCAAACTTGCGTGTTATAAGAAATGCTTTGGCATCACCATGCTCATAACAAATTCTACAGGAAAAATTTTTCAATATAACAAAC
Source organism: Eucalyptus cladocalyx (assembly GCA_017140615.1). Lineage (NCBI taxonomy): Eukaryota > Viridiplantae > Streptophyta > Magnoliopsida > Myrtales > Myrtaceae > Eucalyptus > Eucalyptus cladocalyx. The sequence goes on along the minus strand of CM029523.1, from coordinate 78,447,815 downwards.
TCTCGAATTGCAATTCCTCTTTGCTAATATTCTGGAATGTGCACATCCTCTTACACAGCACAAAAAGGAAAAATAATAGTAGTAGTAATACTAATAACAACAATAATATAAATAACAATAATAATTATAAACTCATGGAAAGCATAAAAATAAAAAGTTGAGAAGAGAATGGCTTAGGATTGGAGACTTACAATATCACCATTTACACAGTTCACCCTATAAACGACACTAGGAGCAGTTGTAATTAGGCTCAGGTTGTACTCCCTCTCAAGTCTTTCCTGTATGATAAAAAAAAAAAAATGTAACTGAAATCAACATTCTGGATTCCGTTTTCAGAGTTTCTTTTACAATTCTGTTAACAAAATCCGACCTAAAAAGAAAACAAGAAAGAGCAGTTTCAATGAGAATAAACCTGGACAATTTCCATATGGAGGAGACCTAGGAAACCACATCTAAAGCCAAAGCCCATGGCACTTGATGTCTCAGGTTCAAACTAAGCAAAAGAAATTTAAATGTCAGAATAGCAACAAACCAAGTGGTTAGTATGAATAGGTACTATGTCCATACTGGATGATGTACAAACAGTTCGTCAGCAAAGAAACAACTAGTGGAGTACCACTAATTCTTTCTGTACTTGAAAAGAATAATTACAGGTCAAATAGACTAAATTAAATTCCCCAACCTGAGTCAATTTTTCCACCAAAATTCTAAATGAGTTGATGAAATCGATACTTCCTCCCAGAAAAATCAATTGATATGCCCATTATCAGCTTTTTTATACTATTGCTGCTATTGCGGCTACTACCGTTGTTGCTGCTGCTACTACCACTACTACCGTTGCTGCTACCATTGCTGCTACCATTGCTACTGCTACTACCGTTGCTGCTACCATTGCTGCTGCTACTACCGTTGCTGCTACCATTGCTGCTCCTACTACTACCGTTGCTCCTACTACTGCTACTACTACCGTTGTTGTTGCTGCTACTGCTGTTACTGCTACTACCACTACTACCGTTGCTGCCATCGCTACACATCTGTTGCTACTACCACTACTACCGTTGCTGCTCATCGCTACCGTTGCGCTATTATTGCTGCTACTACTACGCCTACCGTTCTTTGCTATTATTGCTGCTATCAAGCACGCCTACCGTTGCTGCTACTACGCTGCTATTACTACCGTTACCGCTACTATCTGCGATTGCTACTGTTGTCGCTCATCGCTGTTGCTGCTACTACTATCGTTGCTGCTACTATTATCGCGACTACTATGACTACTACTTGAGAGGGAGTGTTAAGTTACTTTATTAAGTTTCCTTTATTATTAGAGTTTTATTTCCTTTTTTACACATAAGAAACTTATTAATTTACAGTGTATCATATTGCAGGAAGTAGTCCACCGTCTTTTTTGGATAAATGACACTTATAGCTATGAAAACAAATACATATTTATTAGCAAGCACTTGCATTTTCTAGAAGCTTCCTTTGGGGAAAAATGGATTCAAATTATCCATAAATCTGGAATGATCAAAATTATCCACTAGATGAAGCAACAAAACCACACTGGAAAGTCAAACTCAAAATATATTTAAAATAGCATCAGATTTACTACACAACTGGTTTGGTCTTGAGAGACTAAATTGATTTGGCTTGACCACACCTGGTTCCCTTTCCAAATTGAACCAAGTTTACCCCTAATTTCAAATGCTTAAATCCTAGATTTGCATTCTTCATATTTGTATCTAGTCATCAAGTCACGGTTCTGCCATCCCCTAACCCTCTCCCATTATTTCAGCTTGACTGCTGCCCCGACTGCTCCTCTATTCTTTTTTTTCTCTCCCATTAGATCCACCATTGCTGAATTCACATTTTGAGATACAGAGGTAAAATATGTCCAACTTTTCAGTGAAGGTAATATCCATATGCCATTTCTTCACATGAAGAAATATCCTCATTCTACCGCCTATTTTACAACTTTAGTTTTGGTGATAATTCTATCTAACAGTAAAAAAACAGATAATATTCAGATAGAAATCGAACTCAAGTACGTGTAACTAAGAATTATGAAAATGGGCCAGATTCATTGAACACAATCACAGGCCCTCTTGCAGACAACCTGAGAAGCAACATTAAAGCTACTAGCCTTTAACAGAGGCATTCAATGCCAATTTGTAATTGAATATACCATTGAAAAAAAATTGGTAAATATGCATGTAGATATTGCCAACCAGAAGCCTTCAAAAAAGCTATGATTGCATGAGGCCCATGGCGGCCCAATATCACCAACACTAAAGTCATAGAAAGCCACCACATTCTCAAGCCTAAGATAAGAAAATTCAAACATGATTCATCATTCAAATAACAAACCTTCAATGCAGCATCATTAAGTTGCAGTTTCTCCAAGGCATCACGTAACTCAGGAAACCTTAGAACATATTGAGGAAAAACTGGATAACATAAATAATTTGAGGTAGAATGATCTCTTCAAACTCAAAGTGTAAACAATAATCAAGGTCAGTACTGGTCTGCTTCAACGGGAAACAAGCCACAAAACACCATTGGCGTAGCTTCCTCATATCCAGGCAATGAGTCCTCTGCCCTTCTGCCATAGTGAGTTATAGTGTCACCTACCCTGGCATCTGCTACAGACCTTATAGAAGCCGAGAAGTACCCAACCTGGAAAGATAATAAAATACTAAGCAGAAAAAAAAATATATATATATATATATATGTAGTAGAGACTAAGCAAGTGTATAACTTAAAATGCTTTAACTTGACATCAACATCAGGTATGACTGTAATTTCTACAATTTAAGTGGCATCCCTGATTCTGGTGATGGATTAGTTCAGTATGCCAATCAAGTCATATCCAACATTAGAAAGAAGAAGGATGATAAGAGTTTACTTGTGCCGGAATTTAATGCATTCATCAGTAATTGGATTTTGCCATGACCATGAGTAGCAGCCATATTTATCCAAGATAGAATGAAAATTTTAAACAACATGTTACGGGAACACAAGTGCTCACTTCTTGGGTGGACAATTGCCTTAAAATTGAGTTTTGGAAAATTTGAGTCAACAACAAATAAGTCCACTATCAAATAGAGTCAGCATATATTAAGTTATACTTGCAGTTTGACCCCTATTAATATATGCATCATAAGTAAAAATCATGCATATTATACTTGCAGTCTCTCATATAGGCATGCATATAAAAATCATGGTAGTCCTTTTCATTACCTAACACAGGCAGTTCGTTAAACACCCACCCCAGCCCCACTCCCCAAGAGAAAATAAAAGGTGGCAAGCTATCCCACGCATATCACTAACAAAACATCTTAGATCAAACTTTGGTTTGACTGAGGCCTTTAGCTACAGCAAAGGCTTTTTACTTTAGTTGTAACAACATGAAGACTTATGTGTTGCAGTGATCAGTAAATTGACTTTCTTGAACATTTTAATTTTGATACTACAATACTACAAACGTGAAATGTATAAAAATTTCAGTAATACAAGCAATTTAAATTTATCTACCAAACAATAAGAATAATTACTATTGATTTATATTTCAATTAGCTTAACCGCAAAGTTCCATTCTACCAACTTTTCTTATTTTATACAGATGCATTCGGAATCTGACTTTTGTTTCATGACTGACTTATCATGAACAACTTTAACATTGGACATCTCCAATCTTTAAAAATATGAGAATATTTATATTTGAAATGATTCAATTTTGTCTCACTTCTCAGATTATGATTTTTTAACTATAAGCCATAAGCAAAAGGCCAGAACTTCAGACATCTCATCTTGGTACTAGCTTCTATGGCTCTTACAGACAACAGCAGAAGGCATAGTGGCATTTCAAGAGACAAAAGTTGAGAGTAAGCAAAGAGAAGAATACCATATTTCTTAATATGTAATGACCAAGAAGAAGAAGACTCAAGTGGAAATACATAATCTTGCTCCATTACCTCCCCAGCAAATAGCTCTTCAACTTGCAATTGGTTTGGAGATAAAACCCCAACTTCATCAGCAACATAATCCTGTAAAGGTAAAATTGAAAGTAAACAATCGACATATATTCATTACAAACATCCCTAGGACCTCTAAGAAATCTTAATCAAATCGTAAGTTACAATTTGACAAGCAATAAAGATATCAAGTGATGCAGGAACACCATTCTGCTTTTAGTATTTTAAGTGTTTTCTTTTTTATTTAGTTTTCCACTATGTTATGAGGCTAATAAGGGTCATGTGTTAAGTCATGTGACTATTAATGAGTTCCAATGGTTGAGATTCGAAGTTGTTTATGTTAGACCAAGAGTTGAGATTGACTTATGGTCCATAACCCTAGTTTAAATAGATCTTTAAATCTTTTGTCACTAGTTTCTCCTCATTCACTAAACAATAGTGATATTTATAAATCCTAGAAGATCATTTCTCTGTCAGCTTTAATTCATCAATTCTAGCCCTCATTATAGTTCTTTTGCTGTCTGTTACTTCTCCAAGTTATGTCGTTAAGCTTTGCACTTGGAAATAGCAGAATGTTCACATACAAGCACAATTGTATGCTATTGGGTGCAGTGGGAGATTGATAAAAAAAACAATGACAAGAACTTTACCTTCTCACTTGCCATAAAATAAATTCTGTCACCTTTCCTAATGGTCCCATCAATGACTCGAAAATAAACAATAACACCTCGATATGGATCATAGTAGCTGTAGAAGAAAGATAAACATAGATGTATAGTCAATCGAAGCTTGACAAGTCATGTACGTATTGCAGTGGGGAAAAAAGGCATTTTGATCCAGCAGTAGCTGCAACAATTAGCTGCAGCATACGTTTGTAAAACCATAAAAATCTCACAAACAAGAGAAATTGTCAATGAATATGTTCCCAGAAATTATTGCTTCTCAAAATGTTAAAATATTGTCCCACATCGCTTGATAATGGGTCCTAAGTGCTCTTCATATTCATGTGGTCTCCCTCCACCTATAAGCTTAAGCTTTTGGGTTGGACTTTTTAACATGATATCAAAGCTAGTTATCCCTTACACAAAAGGGCGTGGTAAAAAAATTCCACATGCAGCACGCGATCCAACTTGCACGTGAGAGGGGCTGTTGAAAGAAGGTATCAAAATATTGTCCCACTTCGCTTGACAATGGGTCATAAATGCTCTTTATATTTATGTGGTCTCCTTCAACCTATAAACTTAAGCTTTGGGGCTGGACTTCCTAACACAAAACCTTTTCACCATTTGCAGAGCAGCAACTGGCTAAAACACATGTCAATGGCCAAGTAAAACCACATGCTAAATGAATCGATAATCATAAGATCAGTAGCTGAAGATGATTAAGTGCTTCTCCACTTAAAGCTGGTCTGAGGGCTTCTACTCACAATGAAATGCTTAGATAGCCCATCACGGCATAGAGGCATAAACTTTAGGCGGCAGCTCATGTGGAGAAACACATAAACCACCCTCTCTTCAAAAAGCATGTTGTCAAGCAGCAAAGACTGCCTCAGGAACATCAGAAAAACTTTATGCTAATGGGTGAGGGCATAAGCATATTTGCATATACTTGAGCATACACAATTTCCTATGCGCGTTTGTGTGGGTGCGGGTGCAATGCAAGTGCATTCATGCATGCGCACATCAGAAGAGAGAGAGATTCCAAAAAAAAATTGATTTAAGTAGGTTGACTTAAAAAGAAATAGTTATACCAATAGAAAAGAAAGAAGTCCATTGAGAACTTCAAAAGAACATGAGTTATGGATGATTATCCTTGAACTGCCTTAAATACACATCAACAGATCAACATCAGCCTTTCAAGAAAGTTTAATTTCTCCCTTTTTGCTTTAAATTTTGTAAGTATTTTCTTCCCAGCAATTTTAGATGTCTCCAATTAAAAAGTTAACTAGACGCATATGAGGAAAGTACAGAAATATTACAAGAAATGTAGTTTAAAAGTATAAACAGAAATCCATCAATTGAGAAAAAATCATTTCAAGGAAATGGGAAGTCTAGAGATGATGGCAATCAGAGATCCCTTTTAGTAGCATGACAATGGGAAAATGATCAGTATTCCAAAGATTACTGAGCCTTATACCACTAAATGGAACCAGCTATATTACACTCCGTTGCACTTGTTAAGTTGCTTTAATTGAGTTTCCTTTATTATCAAAGTTTTATTTCCTTTTTTACTTACATAAGGGTATTATTGTAATATACAGTTTATAGTCAATATAAATACAATGGGTGTAGGGTTTCTGTGACTACAGAAAATCTACAGCCCCTCTTTCTTTCTTTTACATTCTCCTTCTCTTCTTCTCTATTCCTTCTCTCTTCTTCTTTCTCTCTTACTATTCGCTGCGAGTTCTCTAATCAGCTTTGTGACATGGTATCGTAGCGGTTCTAACTATCTCGATTACTTAATCATATTGCTGGTTTGAGAGTCCCCTAGTAACCCTACTTCTTCTCGGTGCGTAGCCACCTAAAGCTGCAATTTTTATCTGTTTTCTCTTCAAGTCTCAATACATATGAGATTAGAAGATATTGGATTCATCGTGTTCGGTTTATGAACATGGATTACAACACTTGCTGATCAACGGATTCAAGAATCGAGTATTCTATTGATTATGGTTGACTGGTCTTGCTGGTTTTCCATCAAACATATAATTATTTGAATCGAGATTTCTGGTCGATATTTTCTTCTATACAGCAGTCTCTATTTATGAGTTTTCTTCTATCCCTTTGGTTAATTGATGGAGCCAATTACATGTGATTATACATTAGCATTGCTGCTTTGCTAAAGTTGCACTAAAGTTTCAGCCTTCTTGATTAGTGGTAGATATACTTATATTGAGATTATCATCATGAGTGATACTAAGGCTCCTACGTAGATAGTGTGAACGTTCAAATTACCACTATTAAATTAAATGGATCCTCCAATTACTTGTTATGGGCCCAAGCCGTGAAGGTCTATATTAATGCCAAAGGGAAACTTCATTATCTTACCACAGACCCTCCCCGCTGAAAATTCTGGAAACTATAGTGGTTGGATGAGAGAGAATGATACACTTCGGTGTGGTTATGGAATAGCATGGAACCATCTATCGCTCGCTAATGTCATGTTCCACACAACCGCTAAGGGAGTGTGGGATGATCTTATGGAGAGTTACTCACAAGACAATAATATGTCTAGAGTTTATGAATTATATGAGAAGATCTTTAATTTTAAACAGGAGACAAGTCTCTTGGAGAATATTATAGTGCTTTGAAAGGTATGTGGGAAGAACTCAATCTTTATCAGCCCATCACTACTGATCTTGAGAGACTAAAGACACAACGAGCTGAATTTCATGTGGCCAAATTTTTATCTGGCTTGAATGTTGACTTACAGCTGTGAAGAGTCGCTTCTTGTTGGAGAGAGAGTTCCTTCTATGAATGAAGCATTTTGTCGAATTCAGCGCATTGTCCCTCCGTCTTCTACTTCATCTAAAGACAATTCAGCATTTGTGGCTGGTAGTGGTGGTCGTGGTCGTGGTGGATTTTCCAATAGAGGTCGTGGTTTCGGAGGAGGTCGTAGTCGTGGTGGTGGACGTAGTGGACAAAGTTCTGATCGAGATAGCCGTCAGTGTATACACTGCGGCAAATTCGGGTCATATTGTTGACACTTGTTGGGCCAAGCATGGCAAGCCCGAGTGGGCTCAAAAATCAGTTACGCAAATACCGTTATGTCCGAAGGGAGTGCTCGAAATGTGTCTTACAGCAACATGAACCCATCTCTCCCACCTGGGGATAGTTCTTCTGAGTCTACGACTCGAGATGATATGGTTGCACAACTCATCAAACGTGTCCAACAACTAGAGGCTTCCAATTTCTCATCCACTGCTACTCTTGCACGTACAGGTAACATGGCCTCTTCCTCTACTTTGTCTCCTAACACCTCTTGGGTCATTGACTCGGGGCTTCTAGTCATATGACAGGTAAGCAAGAACTATTTTCTTCCCACACTAACTCTAGTCCTTCATCCGAAGTTATTTTAGCTAATGGTTCATCGACTCAAGTGGTTGGATCGGGACCGTTTCACTTACATCTTCCTTATCTTTGTCCTCTGTTTTACATGTTCCCAAACTTCCTTTAAATTTATTATCCGTTAGTCGCTTAACTAAAGCTTTTAATTGTTCGGTTACATTTTATCCATCTCATTGCATTTTTCAGGACCTTCGACAAAGAAGATGATTGGTGGAGGGCATGAATGTGATGGACTCTACTATCTCAATGGTGTCTCCATCGCCGACGCCAATGGTCTAGCTGCTAGTTCTATTACCCCCTATTATGGCATTCTCGTTTAGGGCATTTATCTTTATTTAAGTTACAACAAATAATTCCCGAGTGTAAATCAATTTCTACTCTTGAGTGTGAGGCTTGTGAACTTGGGAAACATCATCGTAGTTCCTTTCCTAGTCGTAATAATTCTCGTGCATCTACTTTACTTGAACTTGTTCATTCGGACATATGGGGACCTTCCCGTATTGCTAGTAGAAATGGTTTTAAGTACTTTGTTACTTTTGTGGATGATTATTCTCGTTTAACATGGCTCTATATGCTTCATGACCGCTCTGAATTTTTACATGTTTTTCAATTATTTCATCGTGAGGTTACTAATCAGTTTAATACATCCCTTAAAATTTTGCGAACAGATAATGCTCTAGAATATACACAGAAATCAATTTCTTTGTTTTGTTCTAATCTTGGCATTATACATCAAACAAGTTGTACTTATACCCCTCAAAGAGAATGGTGTGGCCGAGAGAAAATACCGTCACCTTCTAGAAGTTGCTCGTTCACTCTTATTTCATATGAATGTGCCAAAATCATTTTGGAGTGATGCTGTCCTTACCGCATGTTACCTCATAAATCGTATGCCTTCCACCGTCCTCAATCATCATCACCAATCGTGTTCTATTTCCCGACAAGCCGTTATTCTCTCTTACCCCACGCGTCTTTGGGTGTGTCTGCTTTGTTCATAACCTACGTTCCGGTTCGATAAACTATCTCCTCGTGCTACTAAATGTATTTTTCTCGGGTATTCACGTACACAAAAGGGATATCGGTGTTATGATCCTACAACTTATACTCAATACGTTAGTGCTGATGTTACTTTTTTCGAGGGCACACCATACTATTCTACTGAGGGTAAAGAGTTTTCAACTGACATTGTAGCTGATCCTCCTATCCCACATCAAATCCCCCTAGATTCTATTAGTCCGTCTCTAGTATCTCCTCCCTTGCGGTGTGTATCGGCGGCGGAAGCGCCTACACGGCACCACCAGTCTCCAGCTCTTCAATGCCCTCCAATCAATCTTCCTCCGTGTCTCCTGGTCCAGACAATCTTCCTATTGCCCTTCGCAAAGGTACTCGGTCTTGCACACAAAAATCCTCTTTGGCTTACCCTATTGAGCGTTATGTGTCTCTCTCACATCTTCCTTCTCCATTACATGACTTTGCTCTATCATTACACACTCACACAATTCCTACTTCTACCACCGAGGCTTTGTCTCGCCTTGAGTGGAAGAAAGCTATGGATGTGGAAATGGAAGCTCTAGTGTCTCGCCAAACGTGGTCATTGGTTGATCTTCCCCTTGGGAAAGATGTGGTGAAGTGTCGTTGGGTGTACACTATCAAGTACAATCCGGATGGTTCAATCGAGCGTCTTAAAGCTCGACTCGTTGCTAAAGGTTTTACTCAAACTTTCGGAGTAGATTATTTTGAGACTTTTTCTCCCGTGGCACGTCTCAACTCGTTCGTGTTATTATTTCTCTTGCTGTGAATTTCGATTGGCCATTATATCAATTGGATGTCAAGAATGCTTTTCTTTATGGTGATTTGTCTCGAAGAAGTATATATGGAGCAACCTCCCGGGTATGTTGCTCGGGGGAGAATCGTAGTAAAGTATGTCGGCTACATAAGGCCATTTATGGGTTGAAACAAGCTCCAAGAGCATGGTTTGAAAAATTCAGTTCGGTGATTTCTAGATGTGGTTTCCACCAATGTTATTCGATCATTCTATTTTTGTTCGCAAGAAGGAATCGGGGTAGTCATTCTTGTGGTATATGTGGATGATATAATTATCTCTCGTAGTGATATGACTGGTATTTCGAAATTAAGTCCTTTCTTCAGCAGCAATTTCAGATTAAAGACTTGGGAACTCTTAGGTATTTTCTCGGGCATTGAAGTTTTACGAAGTAAAAAGGTATTAATTTGTCTCAGCGAAAGTATGTTCTTGATCTTTTGTCTCGAGACAAGTACACTAGCTTCCAAGCCGCTTGATACTCCTATGGATCCAAATCAAAAGTTTGGAGTTGATGATGGAAAAGAAATTGAAGACAAGCATCAATATCGGCGTCTAGTTGGGAAACTAATTTATCTTATCACACACGTCCCGATATTTCTTTTGCTGTTGGTGTGGTGAGTCGCTTTATGGAGTCACCTAAGAAAGCTCATTGGGATGTCTTGATGTCGCATTCTTCGATATCTTAAAAGCTCTCCTGGTAAGGGACTAATTTATAAATCTAATGGTTCTTCCACTTTGGTTGGCTATTCTGATGCTGATTGGGCTGGGTCAACATATGATCGACGGTCTACAACTGGGTATTGCACTTTTATTGGTGGTAATTTGGTTACTTGGAGAAGCAAGAAACAAACTACCATTGCCAGGTCTAGTGCAGAGGCTGAATATCGTGCTATGGCACATACTGTGGCTGAATTGTTGTGGTTGAAATCTCTTCTCCAGGAGCTTGGATTTTCTATTAATCAACCTATTGACATGATGTGTGATAATCAAGCAGCTATTTATATTGCTGGGAATCCTGTTTTTCAAGAGCGAACTAAGCATATAGAAGTTGACTCACTTTGTTCGTGATGCTTGTGAAGCGTGTTGGTTGCTACTCCTTACGTTGCCTCTAGAGATCAATTTGCGATATGTTTACCAAAGCATTATTCCGTCCCGCTTTTGTTGCTGGTTGCTCCAAGTCAGGGCATGGGTGACCTATATGCTCCAGCTTGGGGGGAGTGTTAAGTTGCTTTAATTGAGTTTCCTTTATTATCAAAGTTTTATTTCCTTTTTTACTTACATAAGGGTATTATTGTAATATACAGTTTATAGTCAATATAAATACAATGGGTGTAGGGTTTCGTGACTACGAAAATCTACAGCCCCTCTTTCTTTCTTTTACATTCTCCTTCTCTTCTTCTCTATTCCTTCTCTCTTCTTCTTTCTCTCTTACTATTCGCTGCGAGTTCTCTAATCAGCTTTGTGACAAAGACTCATAGTAAGTTCTCCATAAAATTTAAGTTCTCCAAATCTTTTTGCATCATTTTGATAGATCTTTCCAGATCTTCCTTGCCCCTATTAGCCTGCATCTCCAACCTACAACTATATCTTCTCACCAAAGCATTAGAAGATTGTCATTGCAGTATTAAAACCACTTTAAACACCCTTTTCAATCTTATCATTATTTGGGTTCTCACCTACTCATCCACATAGGTTCAATTCTAGCACAACCAAAGGAAATTCTCATCTCATTTTCTGCAAGCATCGATATTTGGCCAACCACCATTTTGTGCCATATAGCATCACCGACCTTATTATTGTATTGTATAGAATTGATCCTTAACCATTAGCAACATTTGATGGTTGCACAAACACCAAATGCACTTGTCCACTTCCAACCATCATGTATACTAGGTAAGGTCTTCATCAACTTTTCCATCCTTTTGCTAAATGGATCCATGAGAATATAGTCAGGGCGTGAATGATAACCATTCTGGCTAGAAATTGATTTTTGGAAGAGAAATAGATTTTTTTTATTTCTATTTCTAGATGAGCTTCTAAGCAAAAATACCCATTTGATAACGACACAAAATTTCTACCCTAAAAATAAAATTTGTTTGATAACAAAAAATTTTCTTTCACAAAATTTTTTCTTTTCGGACGGCGGCTGGCCAATGGACAGCAGCCGACAACAACGGCGGCCGGCAACCGGCGACCAGCGAACAATGACGACAGTCGGCAAGTGGCGACGGCCGGCTAGCGGCGACCGGCAGATAGCAGACAGCAACAACGGATGGACAACCGGTTCATAACAAGGATGAACAATGAAAATAATTTTATTTCTCATTTTTGCTTCAAAAATAGAAAAGTATAAAATTTTTACTTCTGATTTCTATTCCAAATCTATTTCTAAACAAAAATCTATTTTAGAAATAAAAAAATAAAAATTTTATCAAATGGATTTCTATTCCAGAAATAAGTTTGGAATAGAAAAATTGTTTCTAGAATAGAAATTGTAGTTTGTCATGCACCCCCTAACTCTTAGGACATTCTAAACTCTAGATCACAACATTTGAGCTTCCATGATGACTAAATTAACACTCAAAATCACCTCCAAAGTCAATTTTCCTGCCATAAACGAAAATCAATTTCTCCACTTTGTGCTGAATCATTCTTCCATATGGTCATTTGCCTTGTTAGCTTAATCCCTCTACAAAGAATAAAATACGAATACAACTTTTACTCTTGTAACAAGGTACTGTTGAACAACCATTTGCCCCACAAGTTTAAATTGTTCTGAAATAGACCCACAACATATATTAGCATATTTCTTGACAGCCCCGCATGTAGGCCAAAACTTACACACAAAACACAAAATATAGATGTAACCAAATGGAATAAATAACCAAAGACTCAACACAACAAAAGGAAAACTTACAAAACACAAATACAAGGAGCATCAAAATTTTAAATTCTTTAATTGTGCTAAAATACCATGCGAATAACCGTTTTTCCTTAAAATTGTTTTTAAAAAAGCCAATACCCTAGGTGCCAAAGTGTTTTTCATCCACCCCTCAGGCATCTTCTTTGTTCTCAATGTAACCCTCTCTCATATAACTATGATGACACTCAACAAGATTGACAGCTCATATAAAATATGGAAATAGTTTTACAAAACTTTTAGAATGGGGCAACAATGGATTAGCAATAACAACACAAAATTATGAATGAATACTTGGATGATGAAAAGAGTATGATCGTCACAATTAGCAAGCCGATACTTTTTTAGGGAAGCAAACATTAACCTGTCAAATATTAAAGCCCTTAAAGGCCTTTCAATAGTGTTGCTAGGTGGTGGAATCCTTTGAACAATAGAGTCAAGGATATCCCGTATACCAATCCCTTCCTACAGAACAAAAGCAACTTGAAAGTAAAGCGTCACTCCTTAATGAGCAGAAAATTTAGCACCTTGTGCATAAGATTATAAAATGAGCCAAATGTCCTTCTAGTGCAAGCATGTGTGGGACTGACCTTTGCAGAGCACAGGATTGCATTGCTGCAATCTAAGCCGACCACCTGAAAGAAACACACACTTTTCACTGGAGCTTCTGTTTCTTCATTTGTGATGCTCAAACAGAGCAATGGCACTGAGAAGATCCAACAACAAGCAGGAAACAACAGTACTACTTAATGAATAAATGTATCATTCAACTAAATTAGACTCCAACCTTAAGCTTCTTAAAAACCAAGAAAGCAACAGCAAACTATGTAGGGATCATTAACATTTCATTGTGTTGGTAAATGATGAACTTGAGAGGCTAAACATTTTTAACATAACAAAAGCATTCACTGAAGAAAACTTTTCAAAGTTCATTTGTCGGAAGGAATTAGATATAAAGAGAGCTTATCTTTGTAATTAAGAAAAACTGCTAAGAGGACAAAAGCAGGCAGAGGTAAATTTATTATGCCCAAAATGCATGATGTGTTATCTCTCTTGAGAATGCTCGAGACATGTGCTTTTAGACTTCCATCTTAACAAAAGGAACAGCTCATAGGCAGAATGGCAAACTATGGTAGGCAAAACTGGTCATGGTTGAACAATCAAAAATCCCATTACAGGTATTTCACAAAGGTACTACCAATGTCTCTTACTTGATTCCCTTCATCAGATATTAAGACAATGGAAGTCCAACAACAAGACAACAATTGGGATATCGCAGATCAGTCTAATTCACAACTTTCATTTTGAAAACCATCAGTGTCAATCATAAATTACAATCTACTTAGGAAAAGTCCATTTTGTGAATCATGAAATAGAGCAGGTAGTTACAAACATAAATAACCTCACTAAATTCTTGTAGTCAAAATGATGAGATGTGCCATTGATAAAGATAACATAGGGAAATAATTCCAACATCAGAAAGACAAAATGGACTTGGTATCATGCTTCCCACTTCACAATTCTAAGAAGTCCTCCAATAAGGGCAGACGAAAGTAAAAATCGCCAAATTGTGAAATTCTGGACTGATTTTCACTTGTGCGCATATAACTTATTCCAAACTTCCCAAAATTGTTTGTTATAACCAAAAGAATAAAGAAGCTGCCCTCTCCATAATGGAAGAATCATCCGTAGAAGGGTTTCTAACTTCATACAAGCTACCAATGATTAAGAGATGGACACAATGTTATTCTGTTTGAAGATTACACTGGAACTAATTGCCATGTCGACATAGCACATGGTGAACAAGAACATAACACGGGATCCTTAGTTTATGCCTCATCATGACAGGTTCTCCTAATTTAAAGGAAAAAGAAACCTTTTGCTGATATAGCACCATCAGTTATTGCAGAGAGATTTGGTTTGAGATGGTAACATCAGTTTATTGGAAAGGGGTTTGGAAGCTTAAAGTGCCAAAAAAGCATTTTCACAAGAACAGAAACATTTTTGGAAACACAAGCAACATTTGAAATTATGCTTTTTACCAAAAAAAAAAAAATTTGTAATTATGCATCATCGGTATTGTCAAGTAATGCTACTGACATAAAAGGATAGAAAACTCTGTGGATCACCTTTATAATCCATGATTGGGCATTTTACATCTGATTTCATAAGTTACTGAGAGTGAAATTTTATGATTATGTCAGACTAGTGCTAGAAAACTACAAAAGTATGTTTGAGATCAAATCCTTATGGATCACACCCAAAATTGCCAGGAAGGAACTAGATACAGCCAAGCAATAAGAGTATGCACCCCACTGTCTATTATTATATGGTTCTGCAAAAAGTGTTCCCAATTAGGAATGATGTATGCATCCATCTTATCCTCTCATGGATGTGATCCTAACTGCTTCATTAGAGATGATGGGTTCTCTATTGAGTAAAAGAAAGATCTATATTTTCTAACTACCATCCAAATTGTGTTTTTCCCTTTCTTTTCATTAATTTATTTCATTTCAAAGATGAACCTAAATAATATGAAATATGCCTCAAGAACTGTGCCACCCAGTAAAACAACAAGGAATTGTAAATGCCACAGCCAAATGCAAACAACTATTTTGGAACCTACCTCCTCAATCTCCTTGACAACGTGATCAGGTTCTGCTCCTGGAAGGTCTATTTTATTCAACACCTGAAGAAACAAGAACTACTTTATAAGCCAATGTTGTCAGAAAGAAGGAAATTTGGTCTCAAAACCTTACGCTATTCCTTACCACCTAAATCGGAAGCCAAATTTATGTGCACACCTACTTATATGTACACTTAAATAGTCCTACTTACTTCTCAGCAATGTGTGGAAGGAGATTTATGTAGGTGACATCTCTTAGTGAGGAAAAGCTTTGTTTTGGGTGGTTCTATGTTGAAAAAAGGGAGCCCAGATTAGGATCACTCACTAGAAGTTGGCATCCAAGAGAAAATTAGATATACAGTGATTATATCCAAGAAAAAGTTGATATTGAGGATTACATGACCAAATGTGTCCAACGTATTATTGATTAGTAAAACAGAAATCTCAAGATGCTCCAATCAAATTAGAGATGAAAATTTCAATTGGAACCATTGAACCGAATTGAACCCAAATTCTCAGTCCAACCAAGAGCAATTGGATCTTATAGAAGGATTTGAGACGGCATAGTCGCAATAATTAAATAGATCCATATAACCAGCTCCACTTAGTAGGATAAGGCTTAGGGTCTATTTGATAACTGAAGCACAAAACTGAAATTTTGAGTACAGAAATTTTAAGAGTTAGTAATATTAAATGCTGGAAATTGAAGAAGCAAAATAATAATACCTGAAAATTGAATACTGAAGATTGATGTCTTATGAGTATGGAACCAAGGATATCCTTTTGGTGGATATTAGCTCAAATGCTATTGATTCTCCATCAAAGACTTAATTCTACCCTTCCATAGAATGTCAAGTGCACCTTTTACTGAATTCAATCTTTTAAGTCAAACTAATTACTCTTACCAAACAAGCTTAATAATAACAACTTGTTAGTATCCTTACTACAATGCCCAAGAATCAGGAATAAAACAAAGAAGTTAAAATACATAGAGACATCCAGAAAAGGGAAAAATGATGGTCAGATGTAACTGCAGTCCTTGATTAAAAAAATATTAAACTTACAGGAATAATTTCCAGGTTGTTTTCCAAGGCTAGATATACATTGGCCAAAGTTTGTGCTTCAACACCCTACAAACATGACATGCATGATTCAACAAATCAGTACCAATTATTCAGTTATAATGAAGAAGGCTGCTAGTGTCCTTTCTCGAACAAACAAAAACAGTGCCAAGAAACTAGTTGTGAGAAAAAACCTGTGAAATCGAGAATAAGCCACCTTGATTTTATTTTTATTTTAAGGGAGAACAAGTGCCCTAATCACTTTCTTTTCTTTGTTCATTTTTGAAATTCAATTCGGTTAACCTAGAGTAAGTAGAAAGTTGATGACAGGTCGTAGTCAATTTACTAATTGGTGTGACACCTTTCAAAACAAGCTAGATGAATAATCTTTTATTAGGTCGTGTCAAAAAGATAAAGTTGCAAATTTCATGAGCAGACGTCACTGGATTCTATGGATTCAGAATGCCTGACTGCATTGTATTTTCTCCACTATCCACAAATCAAGAATCAGTGTCAAATGAGGCCCATTGGAAAAACCAATATGAAGAAATGAACAGACCACATGAATACCACTTTGCAGTGTCACATATTACTAAGGGAAACATAATAAATCAGAGGGTGAGTTCTGCGAACAAAAAAGTCCCAGCAAAGCAAAGACTTGACTATTGCTACGCCTTCATCTATTTGGCCAAGCTTTAAAATATGGGCAGTGGTCCAACAAAATTCTACAATGGTATTAGCAGGGCATCCTATGTTCAAATCTCTCTAGATCCCTTATTTTGCTTCCCCAGTCATTAATTCCAGCTTGTAAATATCAACATCATACTTTCATCGATTAACTTAATACTTTTAGAACAAGTGGTAGTGGTTGCACAAAATTCTTCAAAAACTAACAATTATGACAGCTCCATGCAACTAGCAGCACAAGCTCTCTAAATACTGCTTGCAGCTCTTTGCCTTCCACCTTCCAAATGTCACAAATGAATTCCATCCTGAGCAACTTTTAGTGAAGACGGAAGAAAGGGGGAAGGACATATGACTGTAGAATAGAGGAATAACTCTACATGAACAAGTTTTCTAGCAGCTGAACATGTCTCTCTCTATAAACAACAGTCAACCCTTGCTCGGACAATATTTCCCAAGCAGGGGATTTATCCTAGAAGAGTGGGCGCTTTCATCTGAGTAAGCTACACCTTTTTCCTTTTGGCTAAGTTGGACATCTAAAGAGGAAGAGTACACCACAATTGGACAAATAGCCAAGAGCTTCTTCTATGCAGAATCAGTATGACAATAATTATCTGCTTAAGCTGACCAAATATGAAGAAAATGGCAATCTGGATAAATTTGATGAGCACTTATAAAGAGTAACACCAGCAAAATCCTTAACGCTTGAAACCCAAAAGTTTTGCCAAAGGTGCTAATAGTTCTGGCATGTCAAACTTTGATGTTCTTCAAAGAGATTTGACTGACAACATGAAAGGATCCTGCAGCAAGCATATGTTAGTAAATAAGCCAATTGGAGGAAAATCTGGATAGTCAGCACTTTGTACTGAAACAGTATTGAGCAACTTCCTCCTAATGTCTCTGGGTCCTACTCCAAGGAGCACAAACTTGTGCCAGTATGAATGGACTGGGGACATCTACCACCTAATGGAATCAGCTGGGTGCATAAAGAACCGCAGAACACCTTATTGCCAGGAAGAAAAAAAAAAAGAGGAAATTGCTAAATTACCTAAATATCCTTTTCTAAGCCTATTAAAACTACTAAGTCAGGGCATTCCACACCATTTTATGGTCAAAATTCATAAAAAGCTGCCAATGTCTATTTCTGAAATTATTGGGAAAGATTAGGATATCAAACATTCGAGTGTCAAATTATAAGATGCCCACCAAAAGAAAAAGATACAAGGTGCCAGCTATAGATGATAAACAATGCTTTGCTCAATGATAAGCCTGATCTGGAGAAAGTACCTGTGAAGCATCTACAACAAGGAGAGCACCTTCACATGCAGCAAGAGAACGAGAGACCTAGATTCGAAAGGTAAAAAAGATACTGGATCAAACAGAACGAGAAATACTGGAATAAGCAGAACAAGCATTTAAAAACGTTGTATAAATTTGCTCTCTTGGAGGAGACCCAGATTAGCGTGCTCTTCAAACTATCGGAGGCCCCAATTACCAACACGATTCAACACTTCAAATTCGCAGGTAAGAAAACGTTGTCCTAATTCTAGACAGAAGTTATTCTAAACAATAAGACAACGGGTCTTTACGACAGCAGCATGCCTCTGTTCATGCAATCAAGAAAAGCCTCCTATAAAAGAAAAAACTCTACCCACCGGCAGACTGTTGCTATTCTCCCGTCAACGATGACCAGATATTACACTCGCGAACCAGAAACATTCCCAAACAGGTAACAGCAATAATGCGGGGAAGCATGGAAAATCCACAAGATCACTCGGACGTACCTCATAAGAGAAGTCGACATGGCCGGGAGTATCAATTAAGTTCAGGCAATACGGCTGATTCTGGAACACGTAACGCATTCGAGCTGCCTGACGCGAAGAAATACATATCAGGAGATCAATTGGAGGCACGGGGGACGGGCACACCATCGTGCAGCGCGAACATCGAGAGGGGAGGAGGAAGAAGGAGTGCAGGAGGGGAACCTGAAGTTTGATGGTGATGCCACGTTCTCTCTCGAGGTCCATGTTGTCGAGGAACTGGTCCTTCATGTCGCGCTTCTCCACGGTGCCCGTCACCTGGAGCAACTTGTCGGCCAGAGTGGATTTCCCGTGATCGATGTGCGCGATTATGCAGAAGTTCCTGATGTTCGAGGTCGGGACCTGCACCGCACCACCACCTCATCACCCGACATGGCGAGTTAAGTGGCTTCCATCTATGGGAGGGAGGAATCGACGGACGTACCTTGAGAAGGCGATTCCGGCCGGCTTGCACTCGGGCGGTGACATCATCGACGTCGGCGATGGTGTTGGAGGCGCGACAGCGGAGTGGAGGGAGGCTGACGATGCTGCTCCTGCTCCTGCTCCTGCTCCTGCTCCTGCTCTTGCTCTTGGATGCAGCGGAGTGAAGCGGAGCGAGTTTCAGGGAATAGGGAGGAGTGGCGGTCGCCGCCGTGTGGAGTCTTCTCCGGCGGTGGTGATCGGCTGCGGATAAGGAGGAGAGCAGCGATGGAGAGGCGCGCACCTCCGAGACCGATGCTGCTGACGTGGCCATTCCCTTCCCTCCCCACGCTCCACTCGTGCTTCTCTCCCCCGCTTCAAATCTCTCTTGTAATTCATTCGTTCCCCCCTTCTTTTGTCGCTTCATGAAATAGCCCAGCTTCGCCCCCCCCCCCCAAACTTGGCCTTGGAAATGTCCATGGACCCGTCGGACTACTAGTGGGCCGGATCCTTTTCCAAAGTATGATCCAAGTCCAGAATTTTCTTTCTTTCCGGTCAAAGTCCAAACGACTTGCAACTCCAACATGGAAATATCAAAACCGACGAGTTTATTCACAATTCGATTCGGGTCTAGTTCGTTCAATTGACTTGAGCTCGAGATGAATTTTAACCATAATAATCTTCAAATTGCGCTTACATTCGAATCATAACGGGGTGAGATATACCATTCAAACATCTTCTCATTTATAGCCTCTTCCTCTTTTGCTATCCCTCGAAATGATATATTTGTATTCTTCCACTTTCGCTAAAGCTCCATTTATTTCACAAAAATTAAATAATCAAAAAATATGATCCTAAAAATGATTGTTTATATCTTCTAAAATAATCAATAGTTTTTCATTACTAACGACAATTTATGGCTAAACATTTCCATATGCAATGAAAATATTTTTACATTTCTTCATTTTCATAAGCGATACAAACAATGATTTTGAGAAAAATATTCTTCGAATTATTTATTTTCCCTAAAATAAACACAGCTTAATAGAAAGATCAATTTTGATTGTTGGGAACTTGATTGAGTTCATTTTATACGCCTTGAACATGAAGTGTCCGAACATTATATTATATTTTCATTGGGAGAATTACCAAAAAAAAAAATCATTAATCTATTATAATTGCACTAATTCAATTATAAATTTTTGTTAGGCTAATCCAATCCCAAACATTTTGCATCTGTGCTAATTTAATCCATACAATCAATTTTGGCTTACTGGTCTTGATATGGACATTGGTTGTCCAAATCAAAGACTAATATGGACAACTTTTTAATTAATTTTTCTTTTTTGTTTTTATTTTCTCTCTCTCTCTTTTTTTTTCCCATCCTTCCTTCTTCCGCCGCTAGCTAGAGGTAAGGCTAGCGAGGTCAACCTCACCATTAGCCGTTGGAGGCCCCACCAAATCTGGCAAACCCCACCCCTCAGCCAAATCCGGTGAGGTTCACCCTCGCCAGCCACTATCCAAGTCGAGCCTCGCCCAGCTACATTTGGCAGGACATCACCAGCCCTCGCCTAGAGGAAGAAGGAGGAAAAAAAGAGAAAATAAAATAAAAGAACAAAAAAATCGACATAAACTTTTCACGCCAGCCCTAGCCAGTCAAAATTTGTCAAATAAACTAAATCGACATAAATACAAAAAGTTTAAGACCTAATTGGCAAAAAAAAAAGTTTATGAATGAATTAGCACAATTGCAATAAGTTTCTAATTATGTTGATAAGTTGCTTGATTTTTGTTTGTTCATACAAAAATGGTGTTCAAAAGTCATCAAGACAACAAAATGTTATTAAATGGCTACACATTTTCGGGTGTATTTTTGCAAGGGCTTTACTAACGGAGTAGTCCTTAGGATATTACGAAAATAACATCTTATTATGCGTTATTCTCATTGTGAATTAAATACCGTTATGTAATCATTTATATTTTGCAAAAGCACAACATAATGTGGATTGAAGCTGCACTGCCTTGAAAGAAAACCATCGATTGGTGGGGCGATGGTAAACAGACTGTCAAGGTTAGAAATTTTATTACGTACTCCATCCCCCCCAACCCCCCAACCCCCGGGGGCTGGCGCGCTAGTGGGATCATGTACGGACAATCATATGTAATTTGGAACTGTAGAGATACCATAGCAGTTTGTCAAGTTTATATCGGGCAAAATCCGACGATCCAATGGTGACACGACAGCAGGTAGCGCAACCACAACTCAAAATGGAACTGACAAAACAAAACAAGAGGCCCCATTTGAAAACAAATTGAGTGCACAGGTGGAGGGACCAGGGCGTTGAAAAGCAAAAAAATAGTTATTCTCCCTTGGGAATGGAATGGTGTTTTGGGGTGTGGGGGGCAGGAAACGATCGCCGAGGGAGTTACTGGGGAAGCTTGTTGAGTTTGCAGTACATGTAATCCTTGAACTTCTTGGCCTTGTATTTCGGGGGACTCTCGGGGCTAAGCAGCTGAGGCAGAGGGCCGACTACCCACTCTTCCGGCGGCTCCAAGAACACCGGCCACGACATCCTCGCCTTCTCCTTGTTCACCGTACTCCTGTGCAGTACTGACTTATACCGTCCATTGCTCAGGATCTACATCAACAGCCACATGTATGACCCGCGTCAACGATTGCCATCGCATAAGTAACTTATAAAGAAAACCCCTACATTTAATCCCTTAGAGGTTTGAACCTGAGGTGAAAATTTAAGACTTCCAAGTTTGACAAAGACCTTAAGTTTGTTATGAACTTAAGGGAGTGGGGCGCGAGATGCACTTGCAATGTTTAACCTTAAAGTGAGGTCACTTGTGGTTTCTTTAGTTAGCCGTGGGCCTTTAAGGACGAAGGTTTCCGGACACACAGATAAACTTTATTTCGCAACGCCTTATGTCACATCAAACATCAAGCACCGACAATAAGGAAAAAGTAACCTAAAAATTTATATAAATTTACAGATTCATATCATTTCGATTAGGTAAATGCTCGGCCGCGACATGGGGTCTACTTCCCGTTCAAGGAAGGGAGGTGCGAGATACACCGGCGATGTTCATCCTTTAAAAGTAAGGTCACACGCAGAGGCTTAGGATTTAGTGAGCTGCGGGGACGACAGAGGTTTTCGGATCCACACATCAATGTTATGTCGCATCGCCTTTTGTTGTGTCGACATCTAGCTCCATAAATAAGGAAAGAGTAACCTACGGTTTAACGCAATCGGTGAAGTACACGATGCAAAAACGCCAGGTGCCCCTACGCCAATATTGGCACGGTGTTATCATCTATGGAATCCTTTGTTCAAAACATAGACGAGCTAGTTGAATTTGTAATTACTATCACCTCATGGTTGATTACCGTTTCCGTACTTTGATCTGATAATTAACAGCATTACCGGGAAGTTAGAATCGACCGCAGAGTCGCGTCTAGGGAGGGAAGGACGGAGGGAAGGGGAGAGAGAGAAAGAC
Organism: Eucalyptus cladocalyx; assembly: GCA_017140615.1. Classification (NCBI taxonomy): domain Eukaryota; kingdom Viridiplantae; phylum Streptophyta; class Magnoliopsida; order Myrtales; family Myrtaceae; genus Eucalyptus; species Eucalyptus cladocalyx. The sequence continues at coordinate 78,424,944 of CM029523.1, read as the reverse complement.
CTCAATCTGATCGCCGACATGGACGATGAGGGCGTTGGGGATGTACTTGGCATCGATCCAGCGCCCATCTTTGAGGACCTGGAGGCCGGGGACGTCGTTGGGCACGAGGATGGTGAACGTGGACAGGTCGGTGTGGGCAGCCACCCCCAGGGCGAGGTCGGGGCGGGGGCAGGGCGGGTAGTAGTTGATCTTGAGGTTGTACTCAAGCTCCTCCCCGCCGATCGCCTCCTTCACGGCGGTCTCCTCCAGACCGAGCCCCAGGGAGAGGCAGAGGAACAGCTTGTCCGCCACCTCCCTCATGTACTTGGTATACTCCTCGTTCACCTCCCTGCATGCAACAGGCTAATCATTCCTCACGCCATGCAATAAAGCAGCTCCTGCAGCGACAGTGTTAACGCACCTGTAGTTCGGGGGGTTCGTGGGCCAGAAGCGGTAGTTGACGGTGGAAGGAGGCCAGACCTTGTGGAAGAGGTGGTCGTTCCACATCCGCTTGCCGTTGACCTCCTTGGAGACCCGGGTGCCGTAGCCCTCGATGGACTGGGACCCCGGGGGCTTGGCGTAGGCCTCCTTCTCCTCCGGGGGGAGGTCGAAGAAGTGCTTCCCGGCCGCCTGCAGGCGGGAGATGAGCTCCGCGGGGATGCCGTGGTTCACCACCTGAAAGATCCCCCACTCCTCGCAGGCCTGGGCGATGGCCCGCACGACGGACTCTCGGTCAGGCAGGCTCAGGTCGATGGTGGGGATGTCGGGGGCCGGGCCCTGGTAGGTGGTGATGGCGGGGCGCTCCTGCTCCGGCCGGATGAAATCGGCGGGGATGGTCTCCGCGGTCATCAGAGCGGACGCCACGGCCTGCACTCTCTCCACCTCCATGAATTCTGTCAGTTATGTTAACAGACGGGCAACGCAAGCAAGAGGGCTCCTCCTCCTCTTTATAGAAAGCTCGGAAGAGACCGGGGAAGGGGGGGATTCACGAGGAAAGACGGGCTTTTAATCTCGTGAAAGGAGGGAGGTGTACTTTACCCGCTTTGAGAACATAACGGAGGAGTTTCAATTACATCGGTTTTATATAACGGCGGGGAGGGGTGGTCGGTCGGGGTTGGTTACGATTACGAATGATGGATGATGGTCCTCCTCCTCGAGAGACTCATCAGAGGAGAGAGAGTGAGAGGACAGGTACGGGGGAATGGACAGCAGCGGACGTGGACTCATCTGCATCGCTGCTTAGCGCTACCAAACTTCCGGTCCTGCCCCCTAACACACCGCACCATCCATCCATCCATTAATTTTTCGCTTTTGAATTTGGGAAATGCTCCGGCAATACCCGTGATGCCCCCCACAACCCCTACTACATTCGCCATTCCCTCCGCTTCCCTTTTTGCTCCCCCCACCCTTTCGACAACATTGTAGCCACATTTATATCGTCCCTTGTGAAAGTTACAAAATTGAGAAACCCGCCCAAAGCATATATATCATCAAAAGTAGGAAGAAAGAGGAGGAAACAGCTCACGATCCTAAAACTATGTTGACATTGATCCCAAGCTTGCGTTTTCCATCACTTGACATGGAATAATGCAATTCTCATTAACCTTCTATATCATTCGATTCGTCCCGGACAAATAGATGCAGTTAGTTCATGTGCTCTGCAAGCCTCATTGAATGATTCACAATGCGAGACACCTTGAGTCAACAAGCCCCCCAAATCTCTTGATATGCCGATTTTTTGCAGCGCCCCTTTTCTCTTTTGTGTAGGTTTTGCAATTTCGATATACTTTTAGTATGCCCGTGATAAAAGAAAAAAACCATTAACTAAAAAGTAAAGTAATGAAAAATATAAAATTTGAAAAGTATTTTTCATAAAAATGGCCGTTCGTAACACTAACAAAAGTCAACAAATAAAAAAGATTTTCATTGTCCATAATCATATTTAGACGTAAATTATTGTGAACGATAAAGACACTGTCTGCGAGACGAAGGAGCCCAAGTTGAGTTAACACAATCTCATGGGAGTGGTTCATGTGGGAAACGCTCTCGCTGCGAAACGGCTTCCTTGATGCCATTAAATGATGAACATGCATGGCGCGCCGCAATTGGTCGTTTTTGTGCAGTCCCATTTATGTGGGATTCTAGGTGTAGTTTCGGTAGGTGCGGCGGGCATTGGACCGAGGCCAGGTCCCCGCCTTCGCTCTTCACTCGTCATTGCGTCTCGGTTTCTTCCCGGGTTCTTCTCCTCTCATCCTAATGAATAGCTGGACAAGTTGAAGTTTCAGCTACTCGCTCCGTCCACTATCCTTTGCAATTAGACTGGGTTCGGCCACATTACCGGCGTCCGAACGGTAGATACGATCCCGTCCCCACATCCACCACGGCTTTGAGGAGAGGCTGTTCAAGCGTAGCCTTTTACGCTCCGTCCTGTTCGACGTTACCGTAAAAAGGGCTTATCCGCTGTTGCGCTACAAACCACACAAAAATTAAAACTAAAGGAAAAGAAAAATAAAGAAGTCGAGAGTCCTACTCCTGTTCCTGAGATGGCCGGACCGATTTGTATTAAATGCTACGGGAGCCGGCGGCCCCATCAAAATACGGATCCGCAACTTTTGGTGAAGTCGACGCTTGCAATTTCAGTACTTTGGACACGGTTTTTGGTCAAATCGAGGCCGAGCTCGTTTAACGATGTACGGCCCCCTTCTCCACCCTGCCCACCTAAGATTCGGCCTTCGGCCCCTCATCGGATGTCTGGGCTTCGCAGGCCCAGTTAAGATGTGTTCCTTCGTTTTCTGTCCTTCAGTCGTGTGCGCCATTCCACAACAGACCTGACGGCGATCATACCCAATCAATGTCACATCGTCACTTGAATAATTGACTACGAAACATGTTTTTTTTTTTTTTTTTTGCAGCCGACAGCTGCGCCGTAAACCCCAAAGTGACACTTAAGTTATGGGACCCAAAGACTCCCCGAAGCCACACTTAATACAACTAGCTAGCGCCCCTGATTTTGAACCCTTCACCTCTTCGTTGAGGATTAGTAGAGTCTTATCCAGTGGAGCCACCGCGGCCGGTGGTTACGAAACATGTTCATAATCACATTTTACCACATTTTAAATAAGCACATGAGAGTGGATCGTTTTTCTTTTTTTTTCAAGAGACAGCTTAAAATGAATATTGTCTTAAATAAAAATTCGAAATGAAATAGTTTTATGATAATAAATGAATATAACACAAGCATTGTCTTAAATAAGGATTTGATATGGTAAACTGAGTCTTAAATGAATGCTCAAATTCCTTGATTTGACTTGCACATGTGATTTGTGTACTTATTTAGACGACAGCATGAGCAAGCCGAGAACAACATACACAATCGAGAGTAGAGAAACCATGTCAATGATACTGTGAGGTAAATAGCCCTTAGAAGAACCCCGAAGAACTCTTGCTTCAATTTGGGGTTTATTTAAATTGAGTTAAAGCAAAGAGTTTTGTTTGATATTGTAGTGTCCCCACCTCCTGAACGAGTACATGAGACACACACAAACTCACCAATTAAAATCTGACCAGCCAATGAATTCGGGCTCTTATTTAAGATTAAGTTGATAATTTCAAGCAATAATTTTAAATAAGTCAATTTTGAGTTTTCTCTTGAAAAAAGATTCCTACTTTAAGACTTTATTTTGAGACTAAGTTAATTATATATACTTTTATTTGAGATAGAATTCATTCTATGCTCTTTTTTTTTTTTTTTTTTTTTGAGTGGATAACTCTGCTTCAAGCCTTTTATTGAAATGAATATTATTTTGAACTATTTTTTTAAGAGAACAATATAATTTAAGGTCTTTATTTGAAATTCTTCCAGACAATGTTTTTTTTTTTTTTTTTTTTTTTTAATTTTTATGTAAATTGGTAGCGTGAACACCCGGGGGTCGAAGCTGCTGCTGGAGCGGAGCGTCGAGTATTCGTGTCGTCAATGGTGGGGGAGTCGGTCCAAAACAACGACATTCGACGGTGAAATAAAATAAACAAAAAGAGTGGGAGCAAAATCAGGAGCAGAAGCCGCCCTCTCCTTTCCTCTCCGTCAATCAATCTCTCCATCCCCATCCCCATCCCCATCCCTGTCTTCTTCGTTCGAGTTCGGACCGGCCTTGACCGTCGGGTGGGTGGGGGGTTTCAACAGTCGCCTAGGGTTTTTGGGGGGAGGATTCCATCGATCCATCGATTGAATGCGCGTTCGGGAGGAGGAGGAGGAAGAGGAGGAGTAAGACGAGACCCAGCGAGCGAAGATGCAGCAGCCTCCGCAGATGATCCCCGTGTTGCCCTCGTTTCCCCCGACCAACATCACCACCGAGCAGATTCAAAAGGTATCTCCTCCTCTCCCTCTCCCTCTCCCTCTCCCTCTTCCCCCAATCGAATCCTCCCCCGCCGTCTGTTCCTTCTTTCCCTCTCTCTCTCTCTCTCTGTTCTTCTTCGTTCGCGTCCGCAATCTCATGTGAAGTGACGTCTTTGAGTACGCGTGCCGGTTTAGCTCGAGCTCCAAAAATTAGCACTTTGAGGAAACCTCAGAGTAACTCCTAGGGCCGAAACTTGCAAATGAAAACCCTCGTAAGGTCGGCGGATTGGATTCTCGCGGACGTCTTTCGTTAATTCAAGTCTCGGACCGTTTAAATGGGAGATGAATAGCTCGGACGTGCTTAGAATGGCTGGATTCCGTCTTTTCCCGCGAGGCTGAGCCAATCTAAATACTAGCTTCGGTCGCTCGGTGCGATTTACGAACTATGAGTCGCTAGGTTGACTGCTTTCTTTGTAGGAAACTGATGGCGGGACATTGAGCAATTGGTCTTGTGCTAATCACAGATTTTCAGTCTTCTAAAGAGAGAAGTGGATGCATGAGTCCTGCCTTCCTATGTCTGCCCCATCTACATGTCGTATGTGAGCAATGATATGTGCATATCAGAGACATGAAGCATGCACGAAGATTGAACTGCATCATAGCAAATGGATGGCAAAGCTTGTGCAACCGAGTGTTGTACAGGGGTTTTTCAAGTAACATTGTTGGCAAAAATATAGACCTATGAACTTTATGAAAAAAACTCAATTTACTTTTAAGGTCATGGATTTATAACTATATCTCTAGACTCCAACATAGTACTATCATAACTATGATCGGGTATCTAATATGGTAAGTCGTAACGTATGAAGGTCATGGATATATGCCTATATCTGTAGACTCTAACATAATACTATCATAACTATGATCCGGTATATATTATGTTCTTTTTGGTAAAGAATCGGGTATATATTTTGGTAAGCCGTAATGTATGATTTCTAAATAGAACTTTACAATGATTAGCTGAGTAAAAACTGAAGATTTGTCGCTCTCGCCATGTATATGTACATGTCCTTCATGTGGTGTCAGCCATGTGTGGTTTTCTGATTCTTCATCAGCTTTGTTCTTTTCTGTCATTCTTTTATATGATGATGGGTCCTATAATATTATGAATAATCAGTAACATCGTATGTGGTCTGTACAGGTCTGTTTTCCTCTTAAGTTTTGCAAGTGTGGGGGAGAATTAATAGTACCAGTTGTGTAATCAATAGCTATGATAAACAGTACATGCAATGTATATAATTAATAGGTATGCTATGTAGTGAACTCCTGTTGTCATGGTACAAGTTTATTAGATGGTATAGGAACTTAGTTTCGTCCTATGCATAGGTGATATAGAGAAGATGGAGAATTCGCTATCATCTGTACAGATTTATACCAGATAATGGCTAGTAGACCTCATTTAAGTTAGACAGACGGTTTTATACATGGTCGCTTGAACAGAACCTGAGTTCCTAGTGTAGCATCTTATTACTGTTGATATATCATGATCTATTTACTAACTTTTTAGATCATCTTATGTTTGTCTTGGGCAATATTGTAGTATCTTGATGAAAACAAGAAGTTGATTCTAGCTATATTGGACAATCAAAATCTTGGCAAACTCGCTGAGTGTGCCCAGTAAGTCTCTCTCTCTCTCTCTCTCTCTCTCTCTCTCATATGTGTATGTAAGGGGGGAGTTGGTAAAAACAAAAGGAAAGAGGGAAAGGTCTAGGTCATGCGCACACACATACGCATGTGGTTGGGTAGGTGGCTCAGTACCAACATATGCGTCTCAATGCGTTGGCTTTTCTTCAGTGGCTTGTTTGTTAGGAAGTACATCGAGTAGTACGTGCAGCTGGCCAATCGGGATTCATTCTGTAAGTGCGCTTTGGCTGGATGGGTATATGCATGTGCCTGTATGCAAGCCTTGTTTGTATTCTTGGGCATCATCTGTGGACTCAATGTAGCTTGATGATTCAGGTACCAAACTCAGTTGCAAAAGAATTTGATGTATTTAGCGGCAATTGCTGATGCCCAGCCGCAGGCACCACCAATGCCTCCCCAGGTAGTTATTTCTCTTGTCAATTTGCTTTCCAAGTAATGATGATCTTTTCCCTGCTTATATGCTTACCAAATGGCATCTACAGATGGCTCCTCATCAGGTGATGCAACAAGGTGGCTATTTCATGCAACATCCTCAGGCGGCTGCTGCTCTGGCTCAGCAGCCAGGCCTTTATCCTCAGAAGGTGCCATTGCAATTCAGTAGCCCCCATCAGTTGCAAGACCCACAGCAGCAGTTACACCAGCAACACCAGCAGGCCATCCAGGGTCAAATGGGCATGAGACCGATGGGGCCCAGTAATGGCCTTCATCCCATGAACGCGGAGACTACTTTGGGAGGTGCAGGCACTGGAGGGCCACATCCATCCTCAGGTCCAAATGACGTGCGTGGAGGAAGCAAGCAAGATGCTTCTGAGACAGGGACAACTGGTGCTGGTGGTCAGGGCAACGCAGTAGGTGGGCATCAGGGAGGCGATGGAGAATCATCACTCATGAAGGGTTCCGAGGAGGCAAAGTGATAGGCTCTTTGGGTGCTTGCATGAGCGACTAGTGGTTGTTGATAGTAGATTTATCAGGACCTAGTGTTGCTGTTTGATCTTTATTTAGTACATTAGACATGAGAATTTTGTCCTTTTTTCTTTTGTACTTTCTGATCTGACAAATAGATTTAGGGGTTTTGTGTTGCAAGTGATCGGTTGTGCAATATCTCCGCTACTTTGGTGCAGCGAAGTTTTTGTCATGGACAGTCATGGGAAGCCCACGCCTCAACACTGTTCCTAATGTTCTTGGGGACGGAGTGGATTGTGATGTCAAGTCGATGACAATGCTAGATCATGGACAAGTCGAGTAGCATCTGCTTGATGAGAGATGAGCAGTCTCTTCTGGAATAGTTGATTTTAGTACTGTAATTTAAATTTCTAGTGCTCATCTTCTGCCTGTGGGAGGGCTCCTTGGATAGCGCAGTCCCTTGTATCTGTAGCTTTCGGTGCGACGCCGACGAAGGGTTCTCCTCTTCATGATAATTGAGCTTTGAGAAGCCCCTCAAAGCCCCAAAAGATGGGAGGTCTGGAAGCAATTTTTGAGGTGCTTCTTTAACATGCAACTTTGGGTTATAGCGCGTGGTGGCTATGTTTCTGAAGGCGGTGCGGAGTTCTCATTGTAACTGCCGAGATCGCAACGAATTTAGCGTGTAAGATCTGGTCGAAAACGTCGGGGGTCGCGTGCTGGATCAGGACGCAAGTTGCTGTGCCGGTCCTCGTTTTCTTGGGGCTGAAAGAAGGTCCAGTGACTTCCTTTTAACAGCATCCTACTGAAACGAGGAAAGAAGGTATATCGTTCTTTCGTATATGGATCTGCCAAACATCGTTGGCAAAAAAAATTGAAAAAAGAAGCGAGTGATGTAAATAAGATATTCAGAGGCTCCTGAGCAAATCTAAATGAACGCCTCGGCATCATTTTTTATTATTATTATTATTGTGAAATTGATAGCTTATTTTGAATAAAATATAAAAAAATAAAATATTCTACATTATTATGAAATATACTTTTATAAAAATTTGTAGCGAATCTGTGATGTCGTGGTAAGTCAATATACTGATTAGGAATTTGACTAAGTCCAAAGAGAGTGAAGTTGTGACGGTGAAGTAAAAAGTCACGTATCACTGGTAGGGGAACTTTTCTAATGGTGGAGCGTTTTTGTTGCACCTCTTTTTCAGAAAAGTAGGGGGCGCCACGTGGGCTGGGGGCGCTGCCTCTCCTTTCATTGTCGACAAAGCGTTTGGTTGTATTTACGTTTAAAAATTGTTGCGGGAATGCAATAGAAAAAAGTATTTACGTTGCCCTAACATTTTTGAACAAAAATACGCGTTTGGTAAACTTGTTCTAATAAAAAATAAACGAAACACGTGTTTGGTAAATTTGGATAATTTTTTTATTTCTTTTATTTTTTCTATTTTTTTCTTATTTTTCTTTTTTTCTTTTTCATTTTTTTTTTCTTCTTTTGGCCGGCGAGGGCCGAGCTCGCCACGGCGGCGGGCGCGGCGGGCCTCGCGGGCCACCGCGGGCGAGGCCGAGGCTCGGCCGGCCAAGGGCGAGCTCGCCTCGCCGCCGGGGGCGAGCTCGAGGCGGATCCGGGCGAGATCGAGCTCGCCAGCCGGCGCGAGGTCGGCCGCCTTGATCCGGCGAGGCCGAGCTCGCCCGGCCGGCGAGCCGCGGCCTCGCGGCCACCACCCGCGCGGCCGAGGCTCGCCGAGCCACCGCTGGTCGGCGTCGCTGGCGGTGGCTCGGTGAGGCCGACCCTCGCCCGGCCTACGGCGAGCCTCGGCCTTGCTTGGGGACGCGAGCGTCGGCCTCGCCGGGGCGGCGAGCCTCGCCGTGGCCGGGCGAGGCGCCGGCCAAGCCGAGGCCGGCGGCCGCCTCGCCATGAAAGAAGAACAAGAAAATTAAAAAAAAAAAAAAAAAAAAGTGTTTCGATTTGTGTTCAGAAACAAAAAACACAAAATTTGTGTTTGCTTTTTTTTTTGTTCCTCGAACAAAAAGAAAAAAAAACAGAAACGCATCCAAACGCGTTTGTTCCTTTTTGTTCCTGCGAACAAAAAACAGAAAAATTGTTTAAAAACAAAAAAAAGAAGTGCAAACAAACGGGCCCAAACGAGCTCCGCTGCTGCTCGGCTGTTGCCGTGTCCGAGAAGTAATTCGGATCTATTCTTTGGGTCGGTCGTATTAGATTAACATGATAATAAATTTAATTAAAAAAAGTCGTTAAGGAAAGCATAAAGACTGCATAGCTGCTGCTTCGTCAGCACAGTCCGGTCCGGTCTGGTTCCCACTACCCATTTTAATCTTCCATTTTAATCCGCCTCCTCCGCCGCCTCCGCCGTGGGAGTCGGACGGTGCCACCCGCTGTCCGCCACTCCGACTGTGAGTGTGAAAAGAAGTGGACCTGCGATTTTCATCTCCACCGCCATTCCGCGTCGCGTCCGAGTGAACCCCGCCTCGAGAACTCGCTGGAAGAGTTCACTGGCTTGGCAGTTGGCATTGCGTGATCTCTGATTTCGTCGTCTCGGATCTTTCTCGTTCCCCAAGGCACGCTCCTCGTCCGTCCCATTTCAATCCTCTTCTAAGTTGTTCCGCACGTTCCACGGATTGCCTGCTCCGTCCGTGATTTCTTCCAAATGCTGATCGCTTCTCGCATGTTTCTGCACTCCTGTCTGCATAATTACTCTCGTTCGGTTACTTCATCTGATTTTTCGTTTGGCTTGGATAGCATCGTTATCGTCGTTGTTGTTATGCGTGCAGCAGTGCAACGTTTTGTACTCCTTCGGATCTGATCTGCTCTGCTCTGCGCATTCCCTCCCGGGCGAGTAAGTGGGAGATATACTCCCGGAATTGACGAGGATGGCAGCTGAGCTCGTCAATGCTGCGACGAGCGATAAATTGGGGGAGACGGATTGGGCCAAGAACATCCAGATCTGCGAACTAGTGGCTCGTGATCAGAGGTACATCTGCCGAGTGCTGCTTTTAGCTTCTCTCTCCGATGATGATACGATGTGGTGTCGGCTGCTGCATCGTGTTTTAGTCATCGATAATAATGTTGGATGTCTCTTGTCGATTCGAGTAACGTGACTTTGCTCATCCGACCGCGCAGGGCTGCGAAAGATGTCGTGAAAGCAATTAAAAAAAGGTTGGGAGGTAAAAGCCCACATTCGCACCTGTATTCAATTACGGTAAGAACAGAATGTTTCGAAAGATTCTTACTTGAACCGTTATGCGTAAACCGCTAGTATCTCCGCATCTTGCTAGCCGCACGCTGGTGATTCACTGCATTTCTAACTGTGCAGTTATTGGAGATGCTGATGAACAACGTTGGTGACTATATTCATAAGCAAGTGATCGAATCTGGAATTCTTCCCATTCTTGTAAAGATGGTGAAGACAAAGGTGTGGGTCTCAATGTTCAAGTAAAATCACATCCCTTCGTCGTATAGTTTCGCTGCTATTATTTACTTCATGAAAGTTACACTGCAGACTGATTTCTCCATACAAGAGAGGATATTTCATCTGCTAGAGGCAACACAATCCTCCCTTGGGGGCGCTTCGGGGAATTTCCCTCAATATTTTTCTGCATATCAGGAATTGATGGTAAGTATGATCTTGAACTCTGTTCACCTCCTAGACTCTTTTCTTCCGAATTCGTTTTATGCAATACATATCTGGACCAACTTGGAACTCAGTAGTAATGAGACTGCCTGACATTTGGTCTTGATTTCACTGCCGATTTAGGTGTATAGAAAACAGTCTCATCTCTGACATGGTAATGGATCATACTATTAAACCCTTTTAAAAGACTAGATGCATTATATTGAAGCATCTAAGTAGTAGTAGATGGAGCCTATAATCTAAAACATGAAATTAACTGATCCATCTCGAGGCACTGACCCCTTACCTTAAAACAGACCTGCTTTGTTTAAATGTCTCAAGGGATGCTCACAAGTCTGTTTTTTTGGGGAGTAGTTATTTTCTCTGTCCCAAAGTCAAATCCTAGTGGTCTTTTGCACAATCTATTAATGTATAAAAGTTGTGACAACAACATCCAGACCTCGCAGTTTAAAGTTGCTTTAGTGTCAAAGTCTCTTGCTTAAGGTGCTTATATGGATCTTTAGTGGAGAGATGGGGCTTAACAGCCCATCACAATACCTGGATGTGAATTGTCTTTGTTCTCTACATGTTCAAGCTCTTAGATTAGTTGGCCAATCAAAACTAGTCAGTATAAGAGCAGTGTCAACCCTGTGTCATAGTTCTCACACTTCCAGTTAAATATCCTTGATTCTCTCTTATAGGTTCTATTTTCTAAATTTTTTTAATTTCCCCTTTATCCATCCTATTCCTGCTCACATTTACTTCTTTTTTGAGATCCTCTCTAGTTGTACATCTTTCTCCTTTTTCTTGTTCCCTATGTGCATTATTTCTCTGTGGCTACTCCTACTGATTTCTCTGAAGAGATCTTGCCACAATGTGTGCTTGTTGTGCTTTACTGTTCATAACTGATAAGATATCGGTATTGCTAGCTTTTAGGTTTTATCAAATAGATTATTTAACTGTTTAACTAATGCACTTCCATATTTTTCACAAAATCTGTTGCCTTCTTTTTGTGGAAAACTCAGAGCTTAGGAATACAGTTTCCTCAACAGCATGAATCTGCACCTTCTGATCCATCTGCCATACGAGTAAATGGGAGTGCACCATCAGCCTCTCCTTTACAAGTGGAGAAAAATATTATGTCAAGTCGGGAAGAGGCCTCTGCCAGAGTTGATAGACATCCACATCAACCAGAAGTACAGTGCATTCCTGAATCAAGGTATGCATTTACTGGAAAAAAGGAAAGGTTCTTTATAACCTGCTTATGCATCTCCTTGATTAATGGATCTCTTTTATAGATAAGAAAATCTTCTGGCAAATTGTACAGACACAAGTTTATATCTCTTTGGTACAGTCAGTGTGGCAATACTGCTAAGGTTAAATGAATGAAATAGTAACCTATTCATGAAGTCTTTGCACCCTATTACGAGGCTTTTTTTCCTAGGTGAGTTGGTTGGTCAGGAGCTTTAAATCTCTTGTGAATCTCCATTAATGGGATAACCAGTGGCTGGACCCTCGTGAGCCTTAGACTCTATCTGTCTTCCAGAAAGTAGATTGCTGAATATACCTCGTGCTTGCCCATGTGGTTTGACTACTTTCCTTGCAGTCTAGTCCTTGTAGAACCTCCAAACCCCTAGTTCTGATAAATCAAGATTGTTCAGCTCTATGGATAAATCAATCTGATAAACTAAGTAGCTGAGTGTGGTTATGACTTGGCAGATTTTTTGACACCATGCTTGCTGATAGATATATCTTGGCTTTTGCAAAAGATGGCTATGACTCGTAAAATACATATCATTTAGCAGAGAATATGCACTAAAGATATATATGGCTTATGAAGGAGGAATTTCCTCTTTCTAAGATCATGTGATCTAATAGTTTTTGTCTTCTCCATACAGTATTATTCAAAAGGCTAGGAATGCATTGGAGGTTATGAAAGAGGTCATGAGTACAGTTGATGGTCAACAGACTCAACATGCTCTGGTAAGTCAGACTCATATCTAAACCTTTCGTTGACCTTTCCCTCGTTTAATTCGAAAATGCTCTTATTTTGGCACAGTGATCAGTTCATGAAAGCATTATATTGGGTATGAACTTTTTTGTTAAGATCTTCAATAAACCCTACCAGATAAGGAAGTTTGACTATCCTTATGAGGCATGAGTTTGTACTCCAGCATTTAAAGTTTTCAACAGTGTACTTTTTATTTTTGCTGAACTAGTAAAGCACAAGCTAACTTATATTTCCACAATTCGATTACTCTACCTAATTTTTAGTCTGGTCACAAGCAGTGAGAATGCTAAAATAAATAGTAACTGGAATTTTTGTGGTTTTCTCTAGTGGCGCATGGCCATGCATGTATGGTGAATGACAATTCTGGAAAGTTGAAGTGTAAATGTGGTACGATGTCTGGCATGGTAATAAATCATGCTTTTTTACCCCCCGTGAAAAGGCTAGATGCCAGCATACAGAAAATGTCCTCCCACTAGTTAGGATAATAACATGTAGTCTGACATTATGTGTACTACATGGAGGCATTAGATGGTTCTTACTTCCGAAGTAAACTGATGGAGAAGTCTGAATTTTTATGAAAAAAACTAGATAGTGTGTAAGATCTGCTTCCATTTCCCATTGAATGTCTCAAAAGGATTAAGTCATGGAAAGTCTATGTCCAAATGCTTCTGTGGAACTATTGAACGGCAATTTCTGACTTGCTGCTTGTCTTGTTCCTTTAGGGTCCAAAGGATGAATTCACCCTTGATCTTGTGGAGCAATGCTCTTTCCAGAAACAAGGAGTAATGCATCTTATTCTAACATCTAGGTGAGGCATTATTACTCTAATTTTATTTGACCAACGTAGCTAATTGTCTGAAAGTGTCAACAGTTACTTTCTGCTTTGAATTGGTGGTGTTGCCTGCATTTTTCTAATGTACTATTGGCTCAAAAATTTATTGTCCGGATGCAACGGCAACAGCTCAGTTGTTGGATTAATCTGACAATGTGTGTGCCACCTTCACTGAGGAAGAGTGAGTTTTGCAATGGAAGTAATTTGATAAGAGGAAGGGTCTCTGGCAAAGCAAGATGAGTTTTTTATCCATTTTGATGCCACTGATTGGGATTGTCAGAAAAAGGGTTCACTGTAGCCTTTGTCTGAGTTTCAGCCCATCAGTCTGGTGAAAGATGCATAATGAGAATATAAACATGTTTAAAACTATAAGGAATCTCGAGTCTCCTGCAGCTGACCTTACATATTGTTTTAAACGAATGACAAGCGTGTCACATTGTCATCCATTTGATGTAGAGGGGATATCAGTACCCCACAATTATAATGATCTTTGAGGCCAAGTCTTGTGGTATCTTATAATTTTTGTCTTCCAAAAGCATTTGTCTAAGCCCATGTTCTGCTTCTAGGTTTTGAAAACTGCAAGACATACACCTGCTGAATGATCTGTTTTCTTGTCTATCTTGTCCAGGGATGAAAAAGTAGTTTCTCAAGCAATTGAATTGAATGAACAACTCCAGAAGGTACTTGAAAGACATGATGCTCTTCTTTCTGCTAGAACTGGAACAACTGCACATCATACTGATTGTAAACCAGAGGAGGAAGAAGAAGCTCAACAGCTTTTCCGAAGGTTTGTCCATGTCCCTGGCTGGCTTGAAAAGTAACTCCTATCTTTTTCAAATGATGCATACACAATCTAAACTATTCAACATCTGGCCGTTTTAGTTTGAGTTGGTCATGTTGTGTGGAGATAGAACGAACATTATAAATAGTTTGGCATTAAAATATTGTCTGGCTTCGTGATTGAGCATAATTAATTTGGAATTCAAACAAATGGCAGGACACAGAGAGGAAAAGCTTGTGCAAGGCCCGAAAAAGAAGAGACTTCCAAGCAGAGGCACACTTTAGAGTTGTCAGAATCGTCCAATTCAGGTACATATTTTTCAAAAGGTTTCTGGCCTTCATTTCATGGAATAACTTAAGGGTATAGGAGTTTCCTCAGCAGCAACTGTTTGTACCATCAGATCAATCTACTGTACGAGGAATTGTGTACGAAACATCAAATTCTACTAGAAAAGTGGATAAGAATAATGCATCTGATCAGGAGGTAGCATATGCCAGTGGGAGTGGACTTTCTCAGCAACCAGAAGTACAGTGCATTCCTGAATCTAGGTAACCATTCGCTGTGAAGAGAAATTTTTTTTGTTAGCTTACTTATGCATCCTCTTTATAACTGGATCTTGTCATGGGCATTTGGGTTCAGTATATTTTATGCTAGCAAATTATGCGCACTAATATACCTGTTGCTCTCAGACTGGAAAAGAGTAGTGCAGGTTAAATGAGGTTAACCAGTAACTCATTCAAAAAGTTTTAGGGCCATCAACCACCTTTTTGCCATGGTAAAATTTAGCAGTTGAGAAGGCATTAAGTCCGAACTATCCTTGTCATCCCCAATGCCAACAAGCTGCCCTTGGCTAGATGCCATCCTCAGTATCAGATTCTCTTTTCATCCCCCTCTGGCAATATAGACTCCTCCAAATCTCTCTCTCTCTCTCTCTCTCTCTCTCTCCAGGTAAGTGAGCAGCCACATACTAGTCATCAGAACCCTAGGACACCTGACTCATGATAATAAATGATTTTTAAGCTCTGGGTATATCAATCCAGAAATAGTTATGTTAATATCGAAACACTGGGTTGGCAAATTGAGCAACAAAACATAGTGAAAAGCTAGACACCCATCATCGACTGAGAGATAATGATTTATTGAAAGATATCTGGAAATATTGGCATTTTTATCCACCAGCTCGTAAGTTTCTCCTATTAATGTAAAGAGTTATGTACCATATGGGAGGAGGGGAAGTGCATATGATTTCAGGGCAGTGAAAAAGAGGCTTTGTAGCATCCTTAACAGTTTTTCATCCTTTTTTTTTAACAGTATCATTCAGAAAGCTAGGAATGCATTGGAGGTTTTGAGAGAGGTCCTTGATAATGCTGATGGTCAACAAACTCAACATCCTATGGTAAGTCGGACTATATTTAAATTCTATGGTGTGATTTCCCACTGTCTCTGCAATCATTAATGAAGCTTAATCCGTGAAGGTCAATCAATGGCACATTTCACTCTATTCATAAGTGCTCTGCAATCCCTACTAGTCAAGGAAGTATTAGTATTCTCATGAGGAATGACTTCATACTGAGTCTTTTTTTAAGTTCCTGTTGCCATTTTTATTGTGGAAAGACATTAGTGGTATACCATCAGGCATATGTAGAAGTATCACTAATTAGTTTTGCTAAAGTACCTAAGGTTAGTGAATAGCGTTGGTGTTTAAATTAAGTAGCTGGGGATTTGGCTAATAAGTAAGACACTCTCTCTCTCTCTATCCTCTATAAACAGAACCTCCTGTGGACTATTGACTGCTTGTGGTGCTTTTGCAGGCCACCAAAGATGAGTTCACCCTTGATCTTGTTGAGCAGTGCTCTTTCCAGAAACAAAGAGTGGTGCATCTTGTTCTATCATCTCGGTGAGGTCTCCTTTCTGCCTCAATTGGTGTGTTTCGCTTATCTTAGTCTAGTAGCTAATAGTCGCAGTTAAGGTCTTTTCCCGCTTTCTGTAGCTTTGTTTTGTCGGCATTCCTCCAGTTCCAATGTTAATGACTGTGAGCACATATTTGTCAGGTTTATCTGAGATACGTCAGATCACTCTCACTGAATAGTGAGAATCTCATATATAGTTACACAGGTTACATGGTGAAAGCGAAATAATCTTTTTTCTATTCCTGAAAGAAATTATGTTGTACAAGACATTAAAATTCTGTTTGAATTAAAATATGGAAAAATCTCTACCTTGATTGGTTCTATTCATTGTGTCAATCACTTGGGCAGTAGATACAAAAGATACTTTACACACTCAAGAAATGAGTTCTTTTGCAATGGAATAACTGATTTAGTGGAGCACTAATAGCTGGGAAAACACTCGGTGCATCTCCTTGCAGTTTAGGTGCCACTCACAATGGTAAAGGGGAATACTAGCTGTCCTTAGTCTAAGGCACAGCCTAGTTTACAGGCAGTCCATAGTAATCACGTGAACCTGTTTGGAAAGTCTTCTCACTGTAATTGGAGAAGCCGACTTTGTGTATAGTTGTTGAGAAGCACCAAGTTTGATAACAGCCAGGGGTGGCAAGAGGCAATATCTTATCCTCTAATGCTAATTAATCTTTAGGCCATGCTGTCACTCAACGTTCACACTTCCCTCTTGCTCTACCATTTATTTTAGTAGAAATCATGGCCACTGTCAAATTTATCTACATTAAATCTATGATAACTTGTGAGCTCAGCCAACTTAAAGCTTCTAGAGCAGTGCTTTCAAAGCTTTTCCTTAACATTTCCTCTCACATGTAGGCTAATATTTTTAGTCTAAAATTAGTGACGAATCAATTGCCTTATAGTTAAAGAATAGCAACGCAGTTTTTTTTTCTTTGTTTGGTCATATGTAATCCAGTTTCTCTAGATTTAGCAATTTTTGAAACAATCTATTTATGAAATGTATTAATCATTTTATTTACTATTATTTATTAATAAGTTGATCCATCCAATCTGAATAATGTACATGTGAAATTACTGTTAAACAAAGTATACTTGGCGGGGGAAAATAGCATTCTTTTTTGGAATTTTGCTATAAAAAAATGGAATTGATAAATTTTTTTAAAATGTATTAGTTTGAAGTTGTTGCAAAGGGAGGGTAGCGAGGAGATGGCATTGGACGCCTTCTCTTGGCAGCACTCCTCTTTTTCCTTTTATCTTCCTTAAGATAATTTATAGTTGATGCAATTTGAAGCATTTCTTAAAAAAAAAAGAAAAAAAAAAGAAAAGAAAAGGCACGTAAATCATATATGAACTTCCTTTCTCACACAGAGACTTTTTTTGCTAAATAGGGAGCAGCATTTTAAAGGGTGTTAATAATTTGAATTGCCACAAGACCGAAGTTAATAAGAAACTTGAATTTCACATAAAAATTAAAGACAAAATAGACAATGAAGAACAATTATAAATATAGTGAGCATTGTCAACTAAATAAAAATCAACGATAGTGATTCACTTTGTTTTGATTTTTTTTTCTAAATAACTATTACACTGATTTCTAAATCACTAGTAAATGTAAATACAGTCTCTAAATTTTTGTATAGTACTTTATAGAAACACTAGAATTGTGAAACCATTTGTCAACTTATTTAAAAGCTTAAATTATCAAATAAAGGTATAATATTTAATGGTGAAGTGATCTCCTCCCTTTTTATGTCCATCTTCTTCAGGGACGAGAAAACAGTTTCTCAGGCAATTGAATTGAATGAGCAACTTCAGAATCTACTTGACAGATATGAAGCACTACTTTCTGGTAGAACTGAGATGGCTGCAAGTAATGTAGATTGTGAAGCAGATGAGGAAGAAGAGCCTCAACAACTTGTCCGAAGGTTTGTTTATTTCTTTGGCCAGTACTTTACTCGAAAAATCACTTACATCTGCGCATATAATGTGGTAGGTAGAATGAGCTTCCTGGATCTTGGCTGGTTTGGTTTGAGGAGTCGGTTCTGTCACGTCGAGATAACCTTAAAATATTTTCAACATTATGCAGCCCAAATAATCTTTTTGATTCATCCAGTCTAACACTACATATGGCAGGATTCGGAAAGGAAAAACTAGCGTGAGACCTGAAGATGAAGGGATCTCTATGAGGAGCCACACTCTAGACTTGTTAGAACCTTCAAATTCAAGACGACAAGTATATCACCCGCACAAACAGCCCGCATGCACTGAGCCATCTAAGTGCAATGGGCAGCTTTTGCCTGTCGCAATTCCTCCTCCACCTGCAAAACACGTTGAGAGGGAAATTTTTTTCAAGGAAAACAAGTTGGCTGGCTCTGCTGTGGCTGGTTCTGCTGTGGCTGGCCACATGAGGCTTCTGTCATTGGAAAACGTTCATGGCAGCAGCTCTCACAGTGGGAACAGTAACTCCAGTGACCAAAGTTAAACAGTATCATGCGGTGCTTTAGTAGTCTTGCTTATAACTGTATTCTATTAGTTGGTTTTGTTTACTACCCTACCAATAGGTGTTGTGAAAGAAGAGAACTGCTGCAACATGATTGTACAGAGAGCATTCAGGTTTAAAGGGGGATATTCGACTGAATATATGACTATTCACTTTCAACTGCTGTGTTGACTTTGCATTGAGTACTGGAGGAATGAGATTTCTGATTTTTTTTCCCTCTTTTTCCTTCTCTGGGTGCATTTCGTAACATTTCTATTTTGAGAAACAATTTTTGAACAGAAATCGTTTTTTCTATTTCTGTTTCAGAAACAATTTTTAAATAGAAGAACGCGTTTGGTAATTCGCACAAAATTTCTGTTTTTGAATAAAAAAAATAAAAACACATTTGATAAACTTGTATAATTTTTGTTTTTTTAATTTTTTAATATTTTTATTTTTATTTTTATTTTTTCTTTTGTTTTCTTTTTTCACGAGGGCGGCGGCCTCGTCCAGCCACGGCGAGGCTCGGCACCGCGACGCTCTGGTGAGTTCGGGGCCCTTGACAGCCGATCACCGGTCATGGCCGAGGCGGCAACCGAACCAAAAGAAAAAAGAAGAAAAAGGAGAAAAAAAAAAGTTTCTCGGAAGTGTTCTCGGGAACAAGAAACAAGTTTTTTTCTACTTTTTGTTTCTGTTCCCTTTAACAAAAATATAAGGGTGCGTTTGGTAATATTTTTATTAAAAAATTGTTTTAGGAACATAAATAAAAAAACTATTTCGGTTCTTAAGAACAATTTTTGAACAGAATAAGGTGTTCGGTAAACCCGTTCTTAGAGTAGAAAAAGAATAAAAACACGTTTTGTAAACTTATATAATTTTTTTGTTTCTTTTAATTTTTTAATATTTTTAATATTTTTTCTTTTTTTCTTTTTCTTCCTTTTGGCTGGCGGCCTTGCCTAGCCCCGGCGAGGCCGAGCTCGCCCGGCCACCGCGAGGCTTGGCCTCGCTAGGCCAACGCTAGGCGATGCCGACCTATTGGTGGCTCGGCGAGGCCGAGCCTTTCTAGGGGCTGGCGATGCTTGGCCTCGCCGGGGGCCGCGACCCTCTAGCAAGGTCGCCGGCCCTCGACGGTCGGTTGCCGGCCATGACAGAAGCCGGCGACCTGCCAAAGAAAAAAGGAAAAGAAGAAAAGAAAGAAAAGAAAGAAAAAAATAGGAGAGAGAAAAATTATTTCTCGGAAGTGTTCTTGAAGAATTTAGAGAAAAGAATTGTGATAATTCTCAATAATTTTGTACCAGGATTACAAAGCTATTTATAGGACTTCTACAAGTACTAACTAGGAAAAAAAACAGATCTGTAAAATATAGCTATAATCCCACAAATCAAGGAATACTAATAAATCATTTCCTAACTAATTATTTACGGCTATTTCCTAATAATTAGAACCCAAAAAATCAGGATTGAATATTCCTAATAATCAGATCCTAAAAATCAGGATAATTCAACACTCCCCCTCAAGTTGAGGAATAGATGTCTTCCATTCCCAGCTTGGAGATTATTTCATGAAAGATCCTACCATTAAGTCCTTTGGTTAGCACATCAGCTAGTTGATCTCCGGAAGGTATATAGGACATGCAGATCAACCCCTCTTCTATCTTTTCTTTGATGAAATGCCTGTCAATTTCAATATGCTTCGTCCTATCATGCTGTACAGGATTATGAGTAATATTAATTGCTGACTTATTGTCACAATACAGCTTCATAGGACCCTCCCACTTGATTTTCAAGTCTTCTAGAATGATTTTAAGCCATAATAGCTCACATATTCCTTGGGCCATTGCTCGAAATTCTGATTCAGCACTTGATTTTGCAACTACATTCTGCTTTTTACTCCGCCAAGTCACTAAATTTCCGCCAAGAAATGTGCAATAACCAAATGTTGACCTTCTATCCACCATGGATCCTGCATAGTTAGCATCAGTATAAGCTTGCAACATCAGTTTTTGATTTCTTCTGAATAAGACTCCTTTTCCAGGATTTCCTTTTAAATAATGTAGCACTCGATTGACAGCTTATAAGTATGATTCTCTTGGGTCATGCATAAATTGACTAATCACACTTACTGAATAGGCAATATCAGGTCTAGTATGAGCCAAATAGATAAGTTTCCCAACCAATTTTTGATACATTTCTCGATCTACAGCAGGTTCTTCCTTTGCATCTCCAAGCTTTTTATTAGGCTCAATAGGTGTGGCTACTGGTTTACAACCAAGTTTTCCAGTTTCCTTCAAGAGATCAGTCACATACTTCTGTTGTGAGACAAAAATTCCTTGTCTAAAGTAAGAAACTTCAATGCCAAGAAAGTATTAAAGTCTTCCTAGCTCTTTTATTTCAAAATCTTTAATCAAACACTGCTTTAGCTGCTGTTTCTCCTCATCATCGTCACTTGTGACAATAATATCATCAACATACACTAGAAGTGCTGTTACTCTCCCTCTTGCCGAATGCTTAATGAAGAGGGTATGATCACCTTGGCTTTGTTTATAGCCTGAAGCTTTCATAACTCTGGAAAATCTCCCAAACCAGGCTCTAGGCGATTGCTTGAGCCTATATAGTGCTTTCCGTAATCTACATGCTTTGTTTGTTGTCTTTTCTCCTTCAAATTCCGGTGGAATACTCATGTAGATCTCTTCTTCTAGGTTTCCATGTAAGAATGCATTCTTCACATCATATTGCTGAAGTTGCCAATTAAAATGAGCTGCCAAAGAGAATAGAATTCTCACAGTGTTCATATTTGCCACCGGAGCGAATGTCCCCTAATAATCTACTCCATAAGTCTGAGTATAACCCTTTGCCACCAATCGTGCTTTATATCTCTCAAGAGAACCATCAGCTTTGTATTTAAAGGTAAAAACCCATTTGCAGCCCACAAGATATTTTCCTTTAGGTTTTTCGACAATCTCCCAAGTTTGGTTTTTTTCTAGTGCATCCATTTCTTCTCTCATTGCATTTCTCCATTCTTCTTTAGACAATACCTCAGATAAAATATTTGGAATAGAAAAAGTGTTTAGGCTCACAATGAAATTTTTATGAGATGGTGATAGGTGGTCAAGTGACACATAGTGAGATAGTGGATATAAGGGTCGCTTTGTGCATTCTCTAGTACCTTTTCTAACAGCTATGGGAAGATGCGAGTCATTTTTAGGCATATCAATTGATTGTTTATGCAAAGGAGAGTCAGAACTTACCGGAAATTCATTTGCAAAACTCGGATGGGAATCTTGAACTTGTGTTTGGTTTGGAACAATTGTCTTTCTTGAGTACACCTTAGGAAATCTCATAGAGTCATAAATACGAGGAGATATGGGAGTGGACTCTTGTTCCGGAATAGACTCAATCGTAGAGAGTGAGTTTGGGATTAAAGTAGCACGAACTGATTCATCAGAAACTGATTCATGAGGAGCCCGTTGATCAGAATTGGAGGTTGATTGGTTAGGAGTTGATTGATTAGGGATTGGTTGATCAGAAGTGGGAGCTTGGATTGGAAGATTATTAGGAGGTAAGTCAAGATTAAGGACCTCAAAGTCTTTATCTTCAGCTAATGACTTCTCCCCCTGAAGATAAGATTGTGGAAAGTAAGGTTTGTTTTCTACAAATGTAACATCAACTGAAATATAGGTTTTTCGAGAAGGAGGATGATAACATTTATACCCCTTTTGTGTAGCGGAGTGATCAAGAAAGACACACTTGATTGCTCTAGGATCTAGTTTTCCCCTTTGCTGATTATGAACATATACAAAAGAGGTGCAACCGAAGACTCTAGGTATGAGATTATTTGTTGTCCTGAAATGTGGATAAAAGCTAGAAAGAACTGCCATAGGAGTTTTGAAATCTAATACTCTTGATGGCAATCTATTAATCATGTATGTAGATGTAAGGACAGCTTCCCCCCAATAAGACTTAGGGACATTTCCGTGAAACAACAATGCTCGAGTAGTGTTGAGCAAATGACCATTTTTCCTTTCAGCCACCCCATTTTGCTGTGGTGTGTTTACGCAAGATGATTCATGGATTATCCATTCCTTTTGGAAATAAGTTGACAATATCTGATTAAAGTAGTCTCTAGCATTATCTGATCTAAAGTTCTTAATTTTAACTCCAAACTGATTTTGAACCCTAGAATTAAAATTAGGAACAATACTACTTACATTAGATTTGTGTTTGAGTAAGAATATCCATGTGACCCTAGTGCAATCATCGATTAGAGAAACAAACCACCGAGCCCTTGAGATATTTGGAATTGTGGAAGGTCCCCAAATGTCCCTGTGAATCAAATTGAAATGATGAAAACTTCTTTTATTGTTTATAGGAAAAGATACACGGGTGTGCTTAGCAAATTCACAAGTATCACATTGGAATTGACTCATATCTAATCCTTTAAACAAAGAAGGAAACATGATATTTAAGACACGAAAAGATGGATGACCAAAACAAAAATGGTAAAGCCAAATGACATCCTTATTTGAAGCACTAAAATATGACAAGGGTGAATTGTTCATGACTCTTTTTGAAATCCTCAGCGTCTCAAGATAGTACAACCCATTCTTTTCCTTAGCAAGTCCAATCTTCCTCTCCGAGTCCTGTTCCTGAAAAACACAAGGGTAGGGTAAAAAATTGCATAACATTTGAGGTCATTGGTGAGCCTTTGTATGGAGACTAGGTTGGCTGATAATTTTGGCACATGGAGGACATCTTTTAGAGTGAGAACAGGCGTAACATAGATATCACCAACTCCTGCAACAGTGGCCAAAGAACCATCTGCCACCCCTATTTTTCTATTGCTTGGACAAGGGGTGTAGGTACTAAAAATATGAGAAGTGTGAGTCATGTGATAAGTGGCACTGAGTCTATTATCCAAGCTTCACTTGAAAGTTTTTCTGAGGCATTTAAACTAAAAGAGAATGCAGACTTACCTGAGAGTGCTAAGGAACATGCACCAGAGGGTTTATCAAGAGACTCTAAAAGCCCTTTAATTCTTTCTATTTCCTCGCTGTTGAAGGATTCTTTCACCTGTCCTTCACCGTGACTGATTTGTTGGTTGGTCTGTTCAATTAGATGAGCCTGAGGCCTTGGCTGCCCTCCTTTGTTTCCCCACTCTCGGCTTGAGGTTGCTGGTTTGCCATTCAATTTCCAGCAACGTTCCTTTGTATGCCTTGGCTTCTTACAGTAGGTACACCACAAACTGTCTCAATTATCCCTCCATGTAGACCTCGAAGCATCCACCTTTCCTCTTTCTTGTGTTGATGCATTGCGAGTTACTAATCTTTGAGCCTTCCACAGCTTGAGGCTCTAGCATTATTCCCCTTCGACTTTCTTCCGCCCGGATTAGAGAGATTGTCCCTTCCAAAGAAGGGATTTCTTCTTTTCCAAGTATTTGAATTCTGACTTGATCAAATTCAGAATGAAGACCTGCCAAGAAATCATATACTCGATCCTTTTCAATGAAGGTTTTTAGAGTTGCGGATCATCTCGCACACTTCATCTCAAATACTCGATAATGATCAAGTTCTTGCCATAGATTTTGAAGGGAATTGGCATATTTTGTCACCGTTTTGCTCCATTGTTTTGTTGCACTTGTCTTTACCTTGATTTCATATACTTGTGCTGCATCTCAAGCCTTCGAATAAGTCCTGCGAATAGAATCCCAAATCTCCTTTGTAATTTTGAGAAACATACATGTATCACTTATGGCCGGATCCATTGAATCCCAAAGCTATGACATGATCATTGAATCTGCCTCATCCCATGCGTTGAACGTGAGATCTTCGGTGTTGGACCCGTTACGAGAAGATGGCTGAGTCTTCCTTTACCCTTCAAATAGGTCTTGATGAATTGTGACCATTTGAGATAATTCTTTTCATTCAGCCTATAAGTTGCTCTCACATTTTGTAGATCTCTGGTCATATGGTTGTTGTTGGCCTCCTCATTTTGACCCGAAGTATCTCCAATCAATTTTCTCTCGTGACATGGATAATTCCAGGCACAAAGAAAGTACTTGAAAAGGAAGAGCAAAAGAAAACAGAAGCAGTAAAGGCTGCTGCAAGTGAATGAGGTTTTAGGGTAAAAGAAAAAAAATTGGGACAAGTTTAGAAGTAAAGAGAGAAAAATATAGCTAAAGAGGATCACAACAATGATAGTAGCGATCAGATTGTTAAGGACAAAGACAAATCCAGCAATGAAGGCTGTGATTGAAAGATTATTGCATCAATGAAGGATGCACTACAACATTATCCCAGAAAAATGAGCCTAATGCTCTGATACCATGAAGAATTTAGAGAAAAGAATTGTGATAATTTTCAATAATTTTGTACCAGGATTACAAAGTCTGTTTATAGGACTTCTACAAGTACTAACTAGGAAAAAAAGATCTATAAAATATAGCTATAATCCCACAAATTAAGGGATACTAATAAATCATTTCTTAACTAATTATTTACGTTATTTCCTAATAATTAGAACCCAAAAATCAGGTTGAATATTCCTAATAATCAGATCCTAAAAATCGGATAATTCAACGCTTCCGAAACAAGAAAATTTTTCTTGTTTTTTTTTTATTCCAAATTTATTTCCTAACAAAAAATAAATTTGAAATAAAAACTTAAATAAATGCGTTTCTCTTTTTTTTTTCCCCAAAAAAAAAAAAAGAAAAAGAAATTGTGTGCATAAACACAGACCAAAACAAAAACAAACAAGCCCTAAATAAATGCATTTCTATTTTTTTTTTTTGTTCCCCGAAAAAAAAAACAAAAATGTGTTTCGGGGAATAAAAACACAAACAAAAATTGCCAAATACACCCTTAGTTTCTTTTCCTAGGAAGAAAAGTGGCCGATCTTGAATTTTGATATGAATAAAAAGGAAAATATCAACGGAAGAAACCTGACAGCGTGCTTTATAAGTCACAGTCCCATTATTTACTTATTTATATATATCAGTAAAACGAAGATGACAGAGGAGAGAGGTGTATCAGTCTCATACTTGAGGATTTATATGGTTCATTCTATTGAACTCTTCGTTTGTTTAGGTTGACTGCTTTTAGGGCAGTTATGTTATTCGACATGCTATTACGCGAGACTATGCATCAGTTCCAGAAATTGAAGGTTTTTTCTCTTTTACATATTCATTTTTTCCTTGTCTTCTGCTTACCCTGGCGATGAGTTTTCTTAGTCTGTGGAAAGGTCAGAGCTTGGCTTTTTAGACCATTCCACTGGACTTCTCAATTGTTGGGCAGACTGCCTAGATGGCTTTCGTCCACCCGATCCTCTCCTCTCCCTCAACGCAACACCAACATCTTCCCCTCCTCCCCTCCCTCCCTCCCTCCCTCCGCCAAAAGAATGCAAGAAACCATAGCACTGTATGCAGCCCCTGCTTTACACCACATGGTGTCCATGGTGGAGCTTGGGAAGCTGATTCTGCATCATCTCGCCCACAATTCACCCTCACAGTTTTGGTTGCATCGATGCCAGCAACGGCGAGCGCTATCACCTCCTACATCGATCGAATCTATAATGAGATCAATCTTCCTATATCCTTCTTCCATCTCCCTCCCGTCCATTTACCAGAGTCCCTCCAAAACCAAGTAGATACTGCTTTCGAATTTATGCGTCTCAACATCACGGGTGTTCGAGATGCCCTCCAAAGCATCTCTGCTGACTGCGCAGTTCGCGCACTTATAACTTCAGCCTTCCACGTTCCACATCATTTTCTCAACATTCCAACTTACTGTTACTTCACCTCTTGTGCTTCTGTTCTTTCTTTCTTCTTGCAGTTGCCTGCCATCCACGATCAGACAAGCAAAGAGCTTTGGAGACTCGAAGGACACCCTCCTGCACTTACCGGGCCTTCCTACCATGAGAGCCTCTCTCCTACCTGAACCATTACTTGATCGCAATGCTTCCGCCTATCGTCACTTCCTTGATTTTGCTCGATCTTTGCCCAAATTTCATGGGCTTATAGCTAACACCTTTAACTTGCTTGAGCCAGATGCAGTCAAGGCTGTTGCAGATGGTGTTTGTGTTCCAGACGGCATGACTCCACCTCTCTATTGTATTGGGCCACTGATAGCAGATGCAAAAGATCGTACTATTGGCAGTGTCGCTTCGCTGGACGCATCAACAATGCCTGTCAATGAATGTTTGTCCTGGCTAGACTTGCAGCCAAGAAGAAGTGTTGTCTTCTTGTGTTTTGGCAGTCGGGGTGCATTCGCGAGTGCGCAAGTGAGGGAGATTGCTCTTGGGTTGGAGAGAAGCGAGCAACGGTTCTTGTGGGCGGTGAGAAATCCACCTCCAAGTATTGCAACCAAGCCAGATTTAGACCACCTTCTGCGTCAAGGGTTCTTGGAAAGGACTCGGAACAAGGGTCTAGTAATCAAGTCTTGGGCACCGCAAGCTGCCATACTTAAGCATGAATCGGTGGGGGGATTCGTGACTCATTGTGGGTGGAACTCGGTGTTAGAAGCAGTGAGTTTTGGGGTTCCGATGGTGGCTTGGCCATTGTATGCAGAGCAGCGCATGAATGCCGCCATCCTTGTGGAGAAAATGAAGCTGGCGGTGCCGATCAGCGAGTCCATATGGTCATATGAAAAAGGAAAAGAAGTGGAATTCATTGTTAGTGCAGAGGAAGTGGAGAAAAGGGTAAGGCAGTTGATAATGGAGGTGAATATGAGAGAGAGGAGCGCCGAGACGAAGGAAAGAGGCATCGCGGCTTGGACTGAGGGCGGATCCTCCTTCTTAGCATTGTCCGAAATGGTGGGTTCATGGAAGCAAGGCTAACTACTGCCTTAAAAGTGTAAGATATGTCCTGCTTCATCTCTTGAGGATATGGCAAATTCCTGAACGTGGTATTGCCGTCAGATGAATGAATAAATGCTGTCGAAGTTTGCGTTCCGAGAAGTCGATCTCATTACATTTTATGCTGCTTGATGGTATTGACTTGCAGTGATCCCATGCAATCAAAGATCTTTCAATTAACCTGAAAGGTCATTTGGTTCAAGGCATGAGTGGAGAGAGCAAGTGAACGATGGATAAGGCATTTACAAACAACCATGACCGTGAAGGTGCTCAAGCCATGGCTCTTGGTATTGCAGCAAACTCGCAATCGATCGCTCCCTCTACAAACGCATATCCTTGAAACACAAAACATCGCCTGCTTTTTGACCGATCCAGAAAAAAGAAAGTACAAACTTATACTCGAGAGATAAAAATGTCCTCAATTATCTTCGTTTCCTCCAAAATGCTCTATGCCTCATATGACCTTGCTTACAGTGGGATGTACGGTGCACATATTAGCTGAGCCAAACCAATCTCATTATTTTAAACAAAACTACCGTTGCATAGGGTTTTCAGTTTTGGCTTACTCTCTTCAGATATGAGAGAGAGGGAGAGAGTTTAAATACCAAATTGAGTTTGACAACTAAATGGCTAAAATTTTGCCCCAAAACGAGTTTACAAATTAGGATTTTAACTTTCAAGTCATCGATTTTGAGCTAATTTCTGGAATTCGAGTAAGTGGGGGAGTTTGATTAGCGTATTGAGCTTGCAAACTAGGGGTTCAAATCGTTGATTTGGAAGCGAATCAAGTAAATAATCAATTATAATCAATGCGGAGTGACTTTATTTGGAATCAGCTAGCACGTTAGATCGTCGCTAATCACCACATTAAGTAAAATGTTAATAGTTGATATATTTATCTATTAAGCAATAATTGATTTTTTTTTTTTTTGGGTCATTTGAAAGGTGATGTTATTTTTGTCTTGAGAGTATAAATTCATATATATTTTCAAGCGATGGGCAAAAACTTGTGCTTACTTTGGATTGTTGGAAAGTGAATTTACTTTTTTCTATCTCATGGGAATTTGGCCCCAAAAAGGTTGTTGGTCTGATAATACTCATAATTATAGTTGAGATTGGTCACACAATCGAAATCATGATTGTCTTATCAATCAACTTGATGATAACCATTAAAACATGTTCTTAGTAATATAATAATCTAATAACTCTCTGTAAAATAACATAGTATACAATCATGATAAATAGCTATACTTATTCGTAAATATAAATGAACTGTTAATTGAAAGTATATGAACATTTTGTAGGTTCATGCCAAATAAAAAGTTTTGATATCAATAAATCAATTGGGAAAGGCATAGCTTGAGAAGGATGATTGAAGTTGATGAACGGAGGAGAATTTTGTAGTTAGATCGATAGTTGAGGTAATGCTTGCCACAAAGTTATAAGGTGATTTGGAATGATTTTGGATTTATAATATGTATTTACGATGAGTTACGATTAAAAGTATAATTATCAAGAGAAATGTAATATTTAAGATTACAAGTCAAAATAGAGAGAGAATGTGAAGTGATTTATAAGTGAAAACTCATTTCCCCGTTTCGAGAGGTATGTTACCATCCTCATCTTCATCAAGATTTCCATGCAATGGAGCAAATCGTTCTCAAATTTGAATATATACAAAATAAAAAGGATAATATTAGATAGCGATGCATATATAATATATATTCCATTGAAATTAGAAAAAAATTGAGAACATGATAAAATACGAAGAACGTAGAGAGAGAGAGAGAGAGAGAGATATAATAGAGGTGGGAGGGGAAGGAGAAGAAGGCCTTGTTGGGTCAATCTAGTTCTCATACGTCGCCTTCCCCTACCTCCTCTTCTCCTCCATTTCTCCTCTTCTCTTTCTCACTTCACCTGGCTTGGCTTCCCTCTTTTTGTTGGGAGCCGAGGTTCGTCCTCCGTCGTCTTCCTTAAAACATCTGGCATCTGGAGTTAGGCTGCTGATTCTCTCGCTTTGCTATGCGCAATCCCCAACTCCCCCCATTTCTTCGCGCGCTCCTCTTGCGGTTGTGGCGGTGACATAAAGGGAGGGAGCCTGTGTCCTTCCCTCGGTCTCTTCCTCCTGCCATTATCGACTTTGTGGTGGTGGTGGTTAGTGGTGAGTGGGCGTGGGTGGGTCTTCCTGCTCTCGGTCTCGGCGGCGATCGAGATGAATTGCCAAGTGATGAACACCTCCTCTCCCTCTCCATCTTCCTCTTCCTCCTCTCGCAACCCCATTCCCAACTCCCCCTGTAAGTCCCCCCCCTCCTCTCCTTTTAGCTCCTTCCTTGTTGCTGCATTCCCTGATTTGCCGGCCATCACTTAATCTTGCTTGCTTGCTTGCTGGGCACACCCACCATTGCTAATGCTGCTCTTTGAAGAAAACCCTTTTGGCCTGATGACTTCTTCTTCTTTTCGTGGGCAAAAAGAAGCTAGCTTGCCCGTGGTTACCTTCCGTTGGCATTATCTCGTCGTCTTCGTCTCCCACCATGGTGCAGCGCAGCACTTGTTATTTTTGGGGTATTGACGTAATTCTGTTCCTCTCCGTAGATTGCTTCGGCGGACCGTTTGTTACTCCCTTTCTCACAAGACGGATCGATGCTCCGGCGTTCAAATTGGAGGTTGCCACAAGACCCTTCATCTCCCGAGGAATTGTTGCGTCGCCCGGTGGTCCGACGCAAAGCGACCGCTCAGATATCCTCCCCAAGCCTCCTTGGTGGCTTCAGAATCTAAAGGCGTCTCCTCAATCCCCATCGTCGGCGAAGAAAAGATTGGAGTGTTGCTGCTCAACCTCGGAGGTCCCGAAACCCTTGACGATGTGCAGCCTTTCTTGTTCAACCTCTTCGCTGATCCAGTTACTCTCTCTCTCTCTCTCTCTCTCTCTCTCTCTCTCTCTCTGTGGGTGCGCGCGCATGCGTGCCAGAATCATTCATATCACCCTGATAGTTTACATTTAGGCCAGATAAATTCTGTTCTATTCTTTTTAATAGTTTGGTTACTAACTAATTCCTTTTCTCTTATTACGTCTGGGACACGCATATATTTTAGCATTAAGTGTGTCGGGATTATCGCGGCTAATGCATAGTCATATGTGATTCCGTTTGCTCGGCCGTTTTTGTGCATTGTTTATTCTCTGGACGTATAGACATTTAGTCAACTGCCATGCATCTATTTTCTTAGATGCATAGTATAGTGTAGTTATGCCATGAGGAGTTTCTTTTCTTTGTTTATTCCTTTTCAGAAACTAGTGCCTTTAGGACCAGCCTTTTCAGTGAGGGTAGACACGCACACAGATCTGTTTCGTCCATGAGCAAGGTTCTCGCTTATCTACGTCCTTTTTATCTCTATAATCTTGAATTATATCGTTGCTTCACTTAACTTGAAGCTTCCTACTAGTGGCTGGCCTTATGGTATTTTTTGCATTCCAGCAGCTGATTTCCAAGGGAACAAAAGTAAAAAAAGTGCTGTTTCCTACCTTTTTTCTACTGTTTTGTTCTACCCCACATAAGCTTTGAAAGCATAAGTTATGGCAAAATCGAAAAGAACGGTTTGGACATTCGAATTTAAAATCATTTAACATTTAGCTTGACATGGTTTTACAAAAAAGCTTCTTGATTAAGTTATGGACATAAGGTCAGCATTTCTTCAGGCATACCATTTTTTTTAGCTAGCTTTCAGGCACAATTTTAGCATTTATTGACATTTTCGTTTTACTGCTGCTTCTGCTTCAATCATGTGCTGATCAGTGAATTTTGATGATAGTGATAATCTTGTCTATGATTGTTTACCTGATATTCTCAGTTTTTTTTTTTTTTTTTTTATCTTCCTCTTTTTACTGGATGAGTTACCCAAGGTGTTTTGTAGGTGTAGTCATGTAAGTATCAGGTAGTGTTCTTAGAGGAGCTTTGTCTTTTGTTGTTTATACCATGTCAATAGCTTTGTCAGATTTCAGTCAGCCATGTTAAATCAGACAGAATATGGATTGATATAGCTGCCCATGTCTGCTTATGAAGAGAAGATGGGGGGTGCACCGTAACTTCACAACTTCACATATTGTGTTTTAATGTTTAGAACTGGGTGACAGTATAGCTTTTGATGTTCTTTCCCTGTAAGTAACTTGTTGACTTTATTCCACTTATCTGACTTCATGCTATTGTCAGGACATCATTCGGCTGCCAAGATTGTTTCGCTTTCTTCAAAAGCCACTGGCACAATTTATATCTGTTCTTCGGGCACCCAAGAGCAAAGAAGGCTATGCATCTATAGGTGGTGGTTCTCCTCTTCGGAAGATAACTGATGCCCAGGCATGATTTGAAACTTAGACTTTGTGAGATTAATCTATCGTACATCCTTCCAAGTTTGTGAAATCTGTGTTTTTTAGCATGTGGGGCGTGTTTGCCACTGCAGTGAGAATGCATGTGCAGATATAGGTGGACAAATGAGTAAAATGCAAATTATATGGTACTTCAAATAAATGGACCACTAAGGCTTCAATTTAGGAACTTTTTCTAGGATGCCTGTAAGATAACTCTAGCTTACAGTTGCCTGGGAAACAACTCTAAGATTGCTATCAGTACTCTGATGCTGTTAATGATAATGCTTAAGTTGTTGTGAAGATGGATTCTAATAAAAATGGGAAAGGAAGAAAGTTGAATCTAAATTTTCAGTAATTTTAAACAAAAAAGTTCTTACATTTCTTCATATTGGAAACCACTCAAGAAATGCCATCCGTTGTTCAGGCAGAAGAGTTAAGGAAATCACTTTGGGCTAAAAATGTTCCGGCCAAGGTGTATGTTGGCATGAGATACTGGCACCCATTCACTGAAGAAGCCATTGAGCAGGTAACTTTTATCTTGAAACTTGTATCAGTAGAATGGTCATGTTGGGCACGACTTTAGAAGTTAGAATTGTGCCCTCCTTAGCACAGCTTTTTGGAGCAGACATCCATTCATGCCTAAGAAGGCACATGCAAAAGCGTGCCCCCCCCCATAAAAAAAAAAAAGCCCCCACCACACACACACACACAAGCATGTGCCTCCACACTGCACTCGTGTACCAATCTCCATTTTCTTTAAGCCTTGATTACCTGCTACATCACTTGGCTTATCTTTGGAGGAGTTTATCCTGGACTTTGCTGTACTATCATGATTTAGCTGGTCATATTGTCTGTAAATTTTAAGGGAGTCTTGTCCTTCTTTGCAGAGGGATAGGTAACATTAAATATTTCAGAGGATAGATGTTTATTGTCTCTGCATTCTTTGATTTACTTCAGTGGAAAGTGTGAATTGATTTCCTAGTAATCTGTCCTGTGCTACAGGTGTCATCCTCGTAGTGCATTTTCCTCGAGCTAATGTGGTTGTATGATGCAACAATCCCATGTGGTTAAGCGAGTTCTTTAGTCTCTTCATAGTGGAGGATCAGAGCTTGGGCTGAATATGAACACCTGGGCTTTTTATTAACAAATTAGACTAACTCTGCAAATCGCTTTTCCATTTAAATCTTCTGAGGACATACTGGCTGCAGAATGTCTTAACTTCCATATGGGGTTGAAAAGTGTCACAAATTCTTCTGCTACTTCTAGAATCATAATGTTGGCACTTTACTTCTTAACTGTTGATTGATGTATGTTTATTGCCAGTTGTTTTCTGACTGTGGGAAGTCTTTTCAGAATTGAGCGAAGGTTGTTGTTTTTGAGTTACCTTTATTTAACTTCTTATCACAGCAATTTGTTTGTACAGAAAATATGTTCGTTTTTTCCATATTTGCAGTGAAAAAAAATGTAGTCCTTCTATTCATTATTTACTTTTACATGTATCCTTTCCTCAGATAAAGAAAGATGGAATTACCAAGCTTGTTGTTCTGCCACTTTACCCACAGTTTTCCATATCAACTAGTGGTTCAAGTCTTCGACTCTTAGAGAGTATATTCAGGTGATGATGCCATGACATATTCAGTGAAGTGGAAAAGCATTGCCATATACTGACAGAAGAAATTTATTGATATCAGGGAAGATGAATACCTAGTCAACATGGAACACACTGTTATTCCATCTTGGTATCAACGTGAAGGGTATATAAAATCTATGGCAGATCTAACAGAAAAGGAGTTACAAACATTTGACAATCCTGAGAAGGTACAAATATGTTTTCACTTTAAATTTGTGTTTACTGGAGATTAGTTTCCTAGTGCATATCCACTTCGGTTTGAGTTGGTCAATTGGTCTTTGCTATTGCCTATACATAATAATGCAGGTCAAACTATAATTTATAGTTAATGTTAAAAAAAAAAACATAATTTATAATTTCTAAGTCTCAATGTACTCTTAGCAGAAGGTCTCATACTGATTTTCTGTTTAGACAGGGATTTGTAGCACGGCATAGTTTCTAGGTGCGTAGCCTGCTTTAATCGTAATCATTTGGGATAAGGGTGGTAGAGGCTGGCCTTTTAGCCTTAGTGTAAAAAGAATCCCCTGAGGATCAGGATTAATTGTGCTATCTCAATGCTCCTCTGTCCTAATGGTCTTTGTGGTTCTTGTTATATTAACCTTCTTCCTACACTTGGAACCTTTTAGTAATGTGCATAATAGAGTAATGCATCTCTATTAGTAGAGAAGCTGTAGATTGGGTGAGAAGATTCTCTTTCATAAATTTTCTTTCGATATAACTTTTGCTACCCGCACCATTCTTCTTTTCCCTGATTTTGATTGGGTGTCTATGCAATAGGTTGTGATATTTTTCAGTGCACATGGGGTGCCACTTGCATATGTAGAGGAGGCTGGTGATCCATATAAGGCAGAGATGGAGGAATGTGTGGACTTGATAATGGAAGAGCTAGAAAAACGGAAAATAACTAATCCCTACACTCTTGCTTATCAGGTCGGTCTGACCCTACTAATTTTTTTTTTTACGAACTTCTGGGTCTTTCTTGCATCGTAATAATAACATTTTACTGATTTTTCAGAATTGGAGAGTGATGTATTGATATATCGTATATTTGTTGTCTATGCCTTCATGACTTGTTATTTAGAAAGACAAAATCATGAACCGAGAGACCAGAATTTCTCGATCTTTTAAAGTTTCTACTTCATTTGTTCTTTTTCCTTCACCAAATCGTATTATGTATCCTTATTCTGGACCAAATTAAATGAAAGTACTTAGCTTCATATTTCTCTCGTTGATACATGGGTCATCTTGTGCCTATAAAGCTCACTTATATTGCCAGAGTAAAGAGCTCGAGTTGTAGTAGTATGATGATGTATTTCATGAATGATTTTAGGTTTAATGTAGTGAAATTGCTCAATTTAACCTCACTTTTCATGTTAGGAGAAAGTCTAAACTATAAATGAAAATGTGCTGTCTATTGACTGAATAACTTTGTTCATTGATGGTGGTGGTCAGGGAGTTGGCCTGTAGAACTTGGACCCGCCACGGTGCTCTAACTGGGACAATTTGTTAAAACACTTCAATTACCTACGATGAGTTGCATTTATTAATTTTCACTATTTCCAACATCATGACTTGATCTTGGTATGATTACCATTGCAGAGTAGAGTTGGCCCGGTGGAATGGCTGAAACCATATACAGATGAGACAATTATTGATCTTGGACGAAAGGGTGTGAAGAGCCTTTTGGCTGTCCCGATAAGGTAGACAATGCTCTCATAAATTGCATGCTTTGATACTTTGAAGTCAACAGTTCATCCTTTGACGAATTTGGAGCTGGATCC
The DNA here is from genome assembly GCA_017140615.1 of Eucalyptus cladocalyx. Classification (NCBI taxonomy): domain Eukaryota; kingdom Viridiplantae; phylum Streptophyta; class Magnoliopsida; order Myrtales; family Myrtaceae; genus Eucalyptus; species Eucalyptus cladocalyx. The sequence goes on along the minus strand of CM029523.1, from coordinate 78,389,759 downwards.
ACAGTTTTGTGAGCGAGCACATTGAAACTCTTGAAGAAATTGATGTAGAGTATAAAGAGTTGGCTCTTAAATCTGGCATCGAGAAATGGGGTCGTGTCCCTGCTCTAGGATGTGAACAAACATTCATTTCAGACCTGGCAGATGCAGTGATTGAGAGTCTCCCTTATGTTGGTGCCATGGCAGTGTCAAATCTTGAAGCTCGACAGGTACCACTTTTCTCTTCCTAGTCTTTATATACTTTCTTGGAATTCATACTATAGAATTATAAGTGTAATTAATCCTAGAGCCCACAGAGCAACCTTGCTCCCTTTTTGCAGTGGTATTTACAATGCTGAATGGGGCATTTTGTCACCCTACTAGGTGTCTCATATAGGAGGCCTTTTCTTCCTTGGGATCCATGGGTTGATTGTAGCTAAGGTTTCCTGTCAATAAGATCACAAGGTTTACAAACTACGAGGATAAAATTCATTATGCTGTTTGATCTGGTTGTACTTGTTCTCTTCAGTCTTTGGTGCCACTGGGTAGCGTAGAAGAGCTATTGGCAACGTACGATTCTCAACGGAGAGAGCTTCCACCTCCTGTGACATTTTGGGAATGGGGCTGGACAAAAAGTGCGGAAACCTGGAATGGAAGAGCGGCTATGCTAGCAGTGCTGGTATTATTGGTTTTAGAAGTTACTACTGGAGAGGGATTTTTGCATCAGTGGGGTGTATTGCCGTTGTTTCGCTGAGGAAAATGCCCTCATGCTCCTCCACCTCCCCCCCCCTTTCTCTCTCTCCGCAATGCTTGTGATGATTTCACCTCCAAAATGGAATCCCATGCATGGTGCCATTGTCGTGCAGTTGAAGTAATTGTATATCGTGTCCTTGGCGAGGTTCAAATGCAAGGTAAATACACGGCCATAACATTTTTGATGCAATTCACTGATCTTTCAGTGAAGCAATTTCCTTTTTCATATGTTGTAAAGTAATGTCTGTGTCAGCACTTAATCTATCCGCACAAGACATCTGGAGTGTAAGAAGAGACAGAGTACTTGCATCATAATTTTATTTAGGGGGATCGGAAAGATGTGGCATGTAGAGTGTATCGATAGATGAGTCATTGGACTGTCGTGAATACTCCAATTTATTGGGCAGGTCAATATTGCTTGTTTGTACAAGTGCTACTATCCTTTACTTGTTCTGACTAGCTTGCTATAAAAACAGCCATAGAAAAAAGGTTTTGCTTAGAGCTCTTCTATCAAAAGCTTCTGGGATGTAGCTTTGGTATAATGAAGGATGTTTGCATCATTACCTTTGGTGGTTGAGTTACTCATATTAATTGGTGTCACCACCACTAATCAAATCGAGGGCAAGGAAGTGGGACGTTACAGATGATCCTTGCAAAGGATGCTATTTTGGAGGAAGTTTGACTAGTAATATTATTAATGAGGAGATTGAAGAGTGGTACATGGTTCTCCTCTTTTTAGTGCCAATTTGTAAAATCTCAAAAAATTATTCATTGAGAAGTTTGCAAAGTGAGGATTGCCATATGCAGATGCATTTGGGTTTCCATGTCAGTCCTGACTACAGTTCAACTGATATGAAACTCCCCACTAGCATGAACCTCTTTAACCCTTTTGTCATATTCATCTTCATTTTCCTCTTCGTCATCAACCTCAGCGTCCAGGTCTTCATTGCCTTCCTCATCTTCATCCGCATTCCAGCCAAAACCTTTGGGGGGCTTAGCAAGTGGAGGTGGGTTTCTTGCCTCACCCACTATTTTCATTATTTCCTGCACGCTTTGCACAGAATAGCTCTGGTTGTCTCTCTGGTAGTATGCTGCTTGAGCTGTTTCCGTTAGTTCTCTTGGCAAGTTCTTTAAGAACCATGGATGATTCTTGATTTCTTTGATTGTAATCCTCTGCAAATTGAAAAAGAAAAAAGTGAGGTAAAACTCAGGCAATCATTTGGAAGTCCATTACAAAATATATAGGTCATCCAACCAGGTGGGATGCAAGAGGATGTGGAAATTTCATGTCTTTAAATGTGTTTCTTTTCTCCAGCATCTGACCCTTCTACATCTCAGAAAGCATTATAGCTTAATATATGAATATGAATTGCTTTTCTGTGAGGATTGCTAGTTATGAACAGCAGAAGATGCTCAAGAGTTTGCAGTACTTCGTATACCGGGTAAAGAGAATAGCAACAGGAGGTATCAGGATCCCAAAATCATTGGTCAGACATGTAGATTGCAAAACATATGTCTCTTGCAATTGCAATTACTTGAATGAAACTTGAACTGGAGAAAACCAGAGTCGCTACTTCCATCAAGACTTACCCTAGTTGGATTTGCAACAAATATACGAGACAGCAGGTGTTTGCAATCTTGAGATACGTGAACGTAATCAGGAATCTTGTATTGCACAGCCATAATTCGCTGCAGAAGAATGAAAAGAAAAGGAGTTTCATAAATGTTTAGGGGAGAGAAGTTAGCGATAGTCAGAATCTGAAAGGAAAAAGGAAGAACGTGTACTTGAATTGTCTTCCTGAAATTTTTGGGGTCCTGCTGGTCCTCGAAAGGATATGCACCCACCAGCATGACATATAAAGTCACTCCACATGACCACACATCTGCCAACTGCACGTACAGAACCAGTACTGAGATTAAAATTCATCCCACGAGAGTTGAATAACAACTTCTTTATAACGAGTTCTGGATGAAATGGAAACGTAACACGTTCCCCGAGAGAAATTGTATTACCTTGCCATCGTACTCCCTGCGAGAAAGGACTTCAGGTGCGATATATGCGGGAGTTCCTACTGTGGATTTGGGTCTTGAATGCAACAGTGATGACTAACAGAAGTATTTTACAGGGTGAGAATCAGTGCATGATGCAATTAAATGAAACGGAAGAGTTGGTACGAGATCGAAAGTTTTGCAAGGAACCTTAGAGTAACCAAAGTCACAGATCTTCAAGCGCGGAGCAGGGCTTCCATCTAGTAGCGTATTTTCCAGCTTTAGATCCCTATGACATATTTGCTGCATTACAATTACGAGAGTTAAACGTTTTCACACCCATGAAGGAGTCCAATATAAATTGATAGTTATCAAGCTGTAGGCTTATTGACAAAGAATTGGGAGTGTGAGATCGTTTACCATGTGATGACAGTAATTAACTCCAGAGATGAGCTGCTGAAAGAAGTATCTAGCCTGCATAATAAAATCAAACGCAACATTAGTGCACGCGCACACAGAGACGGTTCTGGCCGAGCTTGGAGTTGCAGTTAAGAGTCTTAGAAAAGGACCTCGTCTTCACTGAATCGACCAGCACTGCAGATGCGATCAAAGAGCTCTCCCCCAGATGCATACTCCATCACTATCGCCAAATGGGTCGGTGTCAACACAACCTGCAGCATCAATTCCATGATGTCATGCAACACAAAAACTCCGAGGGAGGAAATTGGAATTAGGATAGGTAAGGCAAGTCTGCTTGCCTCCTTAAAGCGTATAATGTTAGGGTGGCGAAGCGATCTGTGGTTGATGATCTCTCTGGCGACATTCTCATCTATCTGCAATAATGCACAGGCATAGTCTTTTCAATTCTTTTGTAACTAGCGGCAAATCAAAATTTAGACTCATCGTCAGGTGAAGGTTCAAAGGAGGTGAGGACAGGAGGTATTGAATGGAGAAATCGAAAGCAGTAACAACAAGACCTTGTGACCACGCTCGATGTACTTCATGGCGACGAGCTCCTGAGTTTCCTTGTGGCGCATAAGCCTTGCCACCCCGAAGTTGCCCGCTCCTAAATGCTTCACCACTTCATACTTCTCCATCTCCTCTGCTCCGTCCCTCTTCTCTCTCTCTCTCTCTCTCTCTCTCTCTCTTAATTACAAGCTTGCTGCTCCAATAATCAATCTGTTATGGACTCGTAAGGGAAACGACTCAATATATACGTGTAAAAGAATATGGTGAGGAGTTACGAAACAGATGTGATTCGATGATCAATCCGCCATGAAAAGCGGCATCCCAGATAAACAGTCAGCCCAGATGACTTGAAAGAAAGAAGTGGGATCGGTTCGAATCTCACCCACGGTAGAAGAGGAAGAAGGTAGGATTGGGAATATGAAGATCCGTTGGTTCTCTCTTTATATACAGACAAAAAGAAAGATATTACGCGTGAGGAAGAGAGTTGAAGTGAAGTGATGAAGAAACATGCACGTGGTGAGGGTCGGCATAGAACCAGAGAAAGGGGGGGAGACATTGTTATAATAAAAAGAACGGGTAGAAAGGAAGTCTTGAGGAGATCCCATCATCGCCAATCTGTAGTCAACCCTCTCCTCTCTCTCTCTCTCTCTCTCTCTCTCTCTCACTAGCTTTCCATAAGCCAGAGAAAGAGTTCATGAGGGGAAGTGGATTTTTCATATAATAGACCTTGCTATTACTGCAATTTCAAGGGATGCACTGTATTTATGAGTTGACATGAATTATTATCGTCAGAGATGCATCTCCGTATGAGCAAGAAATACTAAAAATACGTCTAAACAAGCGTGGGCGTGGGCGTGGGCGAGACTTTGAATACGATTTGGGATCTCCCAGAACGGCGTTGGGCCAGGGGGACCTCACAGCCACAACTCACCCCCCCACCACCATCCACCGCCACCCTATTGTTTTTCTCACTTTGACTCCAACCTTTTGTCGGCGTGCCTGCATGTGCCGCGCTCAGAGGACTTAACGAACGAGACGGTTGCATGTCGTTAAAATAATGAAGTAGAAAGAACCCGGTGGAACACGGCTTATGCCATTAACTCAATGTCGAGTTATATGGATTGATGGTTTGATTGATTGAGTGCGCAACATATATGGGTCCACTTCTTGAGAGTGACCAATACCAAATAGTTCCATATTTTAGTTGCTAAGCTGCATGTCTACTAGCATTTTGCCAGATTCAGGAGATTAGTCTCTGGCGAGCAAATTATATCCTGCATACTAGTTTAAAAAGTTTATGAGATTAGTGTCAATTGTTCTAAAACATTAAAATATTATATTAAGATGTGGTTTAGCATTTAAATATTTTAATACTATGTATAAAAAAAAAACTCACGGACAATTATACGTGCATGAATCTCTTGTTTTAATTTGATGTATCACCAACTATGATTAGTTTAACCGACAATGATCTCGCATGAGTTGAAAATAACCTTATGATGGTTCCTGATATGGGATTTGTCAGCTTATGTTGTGATCGTATCACAAATGCAACTCATAAAATGATCGACCGGTATGCACTCTAAATTTAAATCCTTTTTCTCTACCTCCTTAAACAGTGGCAAAACATGTGATGGAATTTCGGCAACTATGGAATTAGAAATGCAAACGTTTTTTTTAGGCTGTTGCACGTGAAGGTTTCATATCTATCGGAAAGAAAGGGGTTCAATGAGGAGGTTAAACCATTGTGCAGGAAGTGGCCCATGAATGTTGAGCAGTTTCTCTGGGAATGGCGGTTGTGCTGCTCGTGCTTCACTGATGTTCCGAAAGCAAGAATATGAGCAGACGGCAGTGCTCATTCGGCAAACGCTTCATTTAGGATTAGGTTTTGGATAATGTGGCGATAGGCCTGTTTTGTGGGACACTGGGCTTAGTTTGAGTAGGTTTGAGTTTGCGCCTATTGGCACTCGGGTTGTATATGGCGGGTGCCCTATTGATCGATGACATCTTCTTGACATCCGAAAGAACAGAAATTGGTCCAAGGGACTAGGATATATGGTATTTTAAGGAAAGCAATAGTCTACTAACTTCGCTTGTCTGGGAAGGCTTTCAAGGTTGAAAATGTACACATTATATGAACACTACCTATATTGCAAGCAAAATAGGAAATTTTCATTTCCAAAACAGAATTGTTGAGTGGTAACTAGCGTCTCCGGAATTTTATAATGCTTAGTATCTGTTTGATTGAAAGAAAATCGTTTTGAGAAATATACCTAAATTCTAGTTATATGCTAAGTCGCCGTTTAAAAAGCTCCAGAGAACTCAATTTAACTTGGAGGACTTTATAGATTGGACGAAGTAGGGAGGACTCCAACAATAGTCGTGGCTTGTTAAGTAAGGAGATGGACTCCGCCTGGCAAGTAAAAGTTACTATTGAGTCATTTACAGCTTGTAAATAGCGAGTGAGTCATGCAAATGTCGGCCAGCTCGGCAATCGGATTAAATACTGAGGTGCATTGTTAATATGACTCATAACATGGTCGGTACTCTTCTTTAGGACAGTCTGACTCAAACATCAAATAGTCCATCCAAGGATACCACTAGGAATGAGTTTGGAATAAAAATATAAAAAAAGTATAAAATCTATCGCATTTGTATCAATTCGGTTATAAACTTCTCAATTGTATTAACTTAGTTTTATACCTTTTTTTCATTGGTACCGATTAAGTCTATCCGGCCAACTTAAGCTAAAAAATACCGACTTTTCTCAAGTTGGTTCGAGGGAAGAACATGTGTGAAGATTGTAGTTAGATTCCTTAGGTTGATCGTTATTTAACAATCAAATTAAGGAAGGAATTACAACTTTTAAATGATGCGTGAAATTAATAATGATTTTCTTCTATTTTGCCTTTAGTAAAATATGCTGAACAACTGCATCGCAATCAAACATGCACGCAATGCGTCCTTAACAAGAATCATTTCATTATAATAATTAAGGAGAGGAGAGGGCATCGCAATTCGCAAAGATTCACGTGGGGAGGCCGCTGGCCATCACATGTCCAGAGGTGGGACTCCATCCCTCGTCCCTTTCGATATCCACCGAATTCGTCCCCATAAATTTAATGTCTTTTCTCCTCCACTTTTCTATCCTCCGCTCCATCCTCCGCCCTGAAGAGCGAGACGTCTCTCCTCTCGTCTCTTTTGAGTCCGGGGATTCCGATTCATTTTTTTAATCCGAATGCATGAAACGTCGTTATTGGTCACGACGACACGACGACTATGGCCACGTCTTTATTCATGATGACACGACTCAAAACATCCGATGCTCGAATGTTCATTTCATCTCCTTGTTTCCGAACGTGACTTTGAGACTTTGCTCGTACGAGGCCTGCGCTGTGAGCTTTCTTTCTCGATAATGCTTCAATGGGGCCTGCAATGAGGACCCTTCTTTTCTACTGGAACTACCCGGCCTGAAATGAGTACCTTTCTTCCCATAAAAACTTAATCAAGTTTTATAATGGGATCTTAATCCCAGCTCTTGTTCGGTTCAATCGGGAATCGGATCCCAGTTTCAATCGCTACGCATTTCTTGTTTGGGTAGGCATCGGGACGATGAATTTGAATTGCACACGGAATACCCTTCTTCAAGAAATGCAGAATTGGATTACGCAGGACTCCTGGACATTTTCAAACCGCCGACCTCGTGACGCCCTGTTGATGTACGTTTGAACACGGATGTAATTTGGTTGTGTTTTTCCAAAACTGAAGGAGTGAAGCGCAACGTTTCTTACAATTCATCATCGCTCTTCTTTGCAACATCGACTCATCCAATCCACCCGTTGCTGCATTTTTTTCAGGCCAATACCATGCATAAGAATGGCTGACTCAGCAATCCATGCGACTTTAGGTAAATTATGTCAAGAAGATCCAGAAGGCATTGGGCCTTGTATGCCCAGCGAAAGTGCAAGAAGCGACGCCTCTGATGTTTTGGGTCCTTAGGCCCATCAAATTTCTCGATTGATTCAAGGCCGTGCTCCGCAGGCTGTGCCACCCTACCTCAAAGTACTGTATACACATTCCCCGATGCCAAATTTTTGTCCCGTCCTCGGAAAATTCAACGAAGGGTGTCCAGATTGAAATCGGGAAGGAGTCGTTGATGCGTGCATGTGATGCGTGCGTGGAGAGAAGAGCGTCGGGGAGAGTAGAGCGTCGGTGCATCGTTAGCTGTGGGGAATCAAATGGCCTTTTGTCCTGTAGTGTCCTGGGGAGGAAAAACGGGACCATCGCTTTATGAGATGGGATGGGATGGGAGCACGGGCGGGCACGGGGGCGGGCCAGAGCATGCATGCATGGGAAACTGCACTCGGCACGTGGATGTATCAGACTCCTCTGACACTTGTCGATGTTGCTTTTTGATTAGTTGTTTATTAAATTCAAACTGCCACTAAACCTCGGAGCCACGTGTCGATTCCTGATTGGGTGGGGACCAACTTGACGTGGAGGGATCGGCCGACCTTAGATTATTAGATTATCTCCCCCCTGGCCTAGCTCCCCCACTCCTTCCGTACATAAATACACCACCACCTCGAAGCCCTCCATTGCAAGTTTTGCAGTGAAGTAGAAAGCGATGGAGAAGAGCAAGATGAGATGCATGGGGCTTTTCCTGATGGTGCTCCTCGTCCTCGCTGCCCGTAAGCCCCCATCGCGCTATTCATTTCTTCCTCATTTGACATTTTTATGACCCTACTACGTGTGTTTTGTGTGTGCAGAGGAGGCGGAGGGGAGGGTGTGCGAGTCCCAGAGCCACGGCTTCAAGGGGGCTTGCTCCCAAAGCCACAACTGCGCCCTGGTCTGCCGCAACGAGGGCTTCTCCGGCGGCCGTTGCCGTGGATTCCGGCACCGCTGCTTCTGCACCAAGCTTTGTTGAGGGCCAATGCACGTGCATGCAACAGAATAACGAAGTGTTGGATGGCTAGCTTAGGCTGGTGTGTGCCGTGTCGTAGTGAGTGAGGGAGTGAGCCAAATAAATATGTTCGAAGATTCTGAGTTCCTTAGTTTCTAAGCTTTCTAGGACTTGATGTGCTTTGACCATTCACTGTTCTCTCTCTTCTATCGCTTTGCGTAATTTCCTGATTCGGGGTGAAATGTGTTTCATGCTTCTGTTTTCCACTCTCTCTCTCCCCTTCCATTTCTACTTATTTCTCGTTCAGAATGGACTTTTCTACAACTTGGAAACAACTACAAACATGTCAATCTTTTGGTTAAGAATCTCTTTGAAAATATGGTTTCAAATTAATAGAGCAATTAAGTTGAACTTTAGGGCGTGATATCACTTTTTTCAATAATCTATTTGCTCCACAATATTGTTAATAGTCACCAGCAAATATCTTTCAAAATATAACAAAGTTTCAAATAAGAATATTATATATCAATTCTAATATTTCTTCATAACCTTTCTAGAAAACAATTAAAAAGATGGCTATGGTTTTGGAAAGAAAATTTGAAATTACTTGATCCTCATTCATGCCAAAAATCGACATATCTATAAAAAATCAGTCTTAAAAAATATAGACAATATTCACAAAAGGTTGCAAAATGAATAAAGGTATCCATTTGGAAAAAGTTGCAAAATGAATAAATGCAACCCTTTGTGAAAGGTTACAAATTTTACAAATTAAACAAGTATATTTCAAGATAACAAAAAAATTCAGAATAATAAAAATAATAAAAAAATAATTTAATTTTTTTTCGAAATAAAAGATATTACCTCTATATATAGCAAAAGTCGAGGGCATAAATAATTTTGATGGAAATTACATATGTCATTTGCAGCAATAAAAACCCTATTATCTATTTTAACATGACAAAATGGGTGACCTAATAGGAAATGTTTTCCCACAATAAACCGTTACTGTGCTTAAACATTATTTTTCTCTATTAGACTCCACAACTCCATCTCTTTCACCGCAAACACTAACTCAAAGGATGCGACTTTTTCCTCATACTTATAAATCGACTATCAACACTTTCTACAATCAATATGTGATAACTCACACACCGAGCCTATAAATCAAATCACTAATCTAATAGCAATCTCCCTCACACAAAGAGTTTTGGGTCGAAGCAATAACAACCCTATCTCCTATGTGACTACCAAGTTTCGACTTGTTAGTAAGTTTGAATTTTGATATCAATTTTGGTGATCTTGAGTCTCTCTTATCCCAAAAGTTAGTAAACAAGACTCCGATTGACAGAACTTTCCACGTTGCAAAGCATAACAAGATGAAAACTGCAAATTTTTCTCAGGGCTATCCCTATCTTCCACTTCCAGAACGGCATGTCCCCAAGATGTGAGAATATTCAGCTTTACTCCCGAGCCATGGGCATCGGTGACCCGGATGAAATTCTCAAAAGAGATGTTACCATGCTGAATGTCGGCCATAGTTGCACTTCTCAGAGCGGCAAGGCAATGTCGGCAACGCCGAACTACCTCTTTGGCAGCAAAGGGACCATTCCGAGCAACTATGGATGAAAATGGCCTTGTACTGTTGTACCTTGGGCCTTGGCTAGTGAGGGAAAATTAATGTACTATCGCTTTATAAAACGGGTGCACAAGGGCAGAGGGTGCTTGCACCTCTGCTCTTGGCCCGTGAATGTGTCGGCACCTCTCACTCTTGTCCGCTTGCTTTTGTTCAGATTTTTTTTTTTTTTTTTTTTTGGGATGAAACTCTTACCACTTAGGCCACTACACCTGGCCTCGCTCCCCACCTTCTGATATAAATGTATCACCTCCTCAAAGCCCTCCATAGCTAGTTCTGCAGAAAAGTAGAAAGAGATGGAGAAGAGCAAGATGAGATGCATGGGGCTTTTCCTGATGGTGCTCCTCGTCCTCGCTGCCCGTAAGCCCCCATCGCGCTATTCATTTCTTCCTCATTTGACATTTTTATGACCCTACGTGTGTTTTGTGTGTGCAGAGGAGGCGGAGGGGAGGGTGTGCGAGTCCCAGAGCCACGGCTTCAAGGGGGCTTGCGCCCAAAGCCACAACTGCGCCCTGGTCTGCCGCAACGAGGGCTTCACTGGCGGCCGTTGCCGTGGCTTCCGGCGCCGCTGCTTCTGCACCAAGCTCTGTTGACGGCCAGTGCACTTGCGTGCGACAGAATAAAGAAGTGATGGATGGCCAGCTTAGGCTGGTGTGTGCTGCGTTGTAATAAGTGAGCGAGTGAGCCAAATATATATATCTCAAGATTCTGGGCTCCTTAGTTTCTCAGCTTTCTAGGACTTGATGTGCTTGGACCACTCAGTGTGCTCTCTCTTCCATTACTTTGTGTAATTTCCTGATTTGGGGTTTATTGTGTTTCATGCTTCTCTCTCTCTCTCTCTCTCTCTCTCTCTCTCTCTCTCTCTCTGTGCCTTCATTTCGACTAATATCTGGTTTAGACTGGACTTTCTACAGCTTCGGAATAACTGCAGATCATGTCAGTTTCTTGGGTAACAATCGTAAACTAGGGTCTATAATCTTGTACAAACGTTTAATGTGAACAATATGTCCAATGTTGTCTGGGACGTGCAACAGCTACCGCTTCACCAGGGATATCTCCTGAAAGATAATAGCTTTGACTCTCTCACACCTTGAGCAAAGTCTGTTATCCATCGAGCAACTTTTGCGTTCGAACACGTTTTGGAAAAATAGTACCGTAATCATCAACCCCTGTAATCATCCATCCACATTTATATTCCGAGCTTACCATGTGGGTCAATGTTGGTAACATTTTTATATTTTTTTAGTATGAAATTACCGCCGCTTTCATCAATCTCATGCTTTAGAGCATAAGTAACCAATTATTTTATCCAATTACTAGCTCTTGTCAGAGTAAGTCGCCAACATTTTCCAAATTATCCACTGTTTCCATATATTTTTCTCCATAGATTTTTTTAAAAATATTTTTGTTTCGATCAGTATTTACACTAATAAGTCCTTTAAATATAAGTAATCAATTTTGGTCATTTGCTTCTTCTTTTTTTTCTGCCGATGTCTTCTCCCTTTTTATTTACTTTGTGTCCGTTTATTTTTTTCTGAACATATCTTATTTAGTTCTTAATAGTGGCTATTTTTGTCAAATTTTTAACAGTTTTTTTATCCTTTAATATTATCGTCAATTCTTATTTTCCTTGTTAATAGTACTGGACACCAAATGATGTTAAAGCATCATGAGGATACATTAAAATATAAAATAGCCAGCACATGAATTTCAAATGAGATTCGAGCTTTAGACGTTGGCTGACCGCACATCTACATCTTCGGCCTTCTATTTTTTTCCCGTACAAACGCGATTAAATCAAACACTCCTCTCTACAACACCAACTATAAGATCATGTGCAGGGCTTGAGTATGAAATACGAATATATGATAAGTATTTCATTTGTCGGTTGATGTTTATAGGGTTGTTCTTTTTCAAGTCTTATTATTATGCTCATTTCCATTGGGGAAAAAGTGGTTCTCTTCGGACTGTAAGTTTAAAAAACCAACTTTGCATTATCTACTCGTAGCATGCACGAGTCACTCGAGTAGCTCTCATGATGCGAGCAAGTTTTTTGCTCTATGGACTTGTAGGTCTAGTCTGCCCACATTTGTCTTGCGAAATTAAAGCTTGACTTACCCATTTAAAAAGAAAAGGAGAGCTGAATTAATCAATATGGTTCAGCTTCAAAGCTGAGCAAAAAGCTGTCTTCCTCATTAACAACACTAACCAAATCCTGAGGTAAGAGTGAAAAATGAACTTGTCAGAAATGGACGACAACAAAGTGAAAGTGTTAGTATGAACACCTAAAGGAGGGTGAATAGGTGTGAAGAAAAACTTTCGCAAAAGAACAATATAAATATTTTTATTTTAAAACTGAGTCTAAAAAACAACAAACTTTTGAAACTGAGTCTAAAGAACAACAAACTTTGAGTGAATTCAGACTTTAACTGTTAAATAGAATTACGAACAAAATAAAAGAATTCGGGAAAGAAAATAAGAACACAGAATTTATAGTGATTCGGTTTAGATCAAATCTACGTTCACTATCCCATGCTAACAGCCTTCTAGCTGGATTCCACTATGTAATCAACAAGAGATTACAACTTTGAGTGCAAACACTTAGTAGTAGATCACACTATCTCACTAAGTCACTTTTTTGGTATTTTTCTTGCGATTACAAACGTTTAAGCTCACCAAAGACAAGTGTATAATCGAAGTTGGCTTAGATTTTGGAATTATAAATTCTACGCTCTATCTCTTGCTTGCTCATCGATCTTTGATCTCCTTAAATATTCCTCCACTTCCAAACTAGCCGTTGGATAGTATTTTAGAAGATCGTCTTCCAATCTATCAATTGGACAGATCTGTATCTAGAAGATTTGGTAGCCGTTGAGTGATAAAAGTAAAACCACAAATTAATTCCGATCGCCCATACAAACAGAATCTTTGTTTTCATAAGTAGAGCTTCTCGGCATAGAGTTCTTGTCTTCAATATTCAATTGTCAATTAATTAGATTGAGTCAATTAAATCTATATTGATATGGAATCCAAACTAGATCACTAGCCGTTATATATTTTGGGCTTGTGTTATGTTCTGTCAAGTTGTTTCGTTCTAAATCTGCTACGTTCTGAACTTGTGTCTCGTTCTGAATGTAAAGTCTGAGAGTGTTCAGATTGAAGTAAAGTCTGAGTGCAATAAACTTTACAATCTAGACGTAAGTCTGAATATAATTTGCTTCTTAACAAAGTTAGCTTTTAAGGTCTAGATAGAGTCTGAATAAGTTCAGTTTTAGCATAAAGTCTGTCTTTTGGTTCTTCATTCACGTTCAGTCTGAAATTTGTCAAAGTGAGATAGACTTTTGATGTAGAACAGACTTTGACACTAAAGTCTAGCAATTTTCGAATTTTGACACAGAAGTTTGGAAATCTTCATAATAGACTTTGAACATATGTTATATTCAGTCTTCTGACAGTCTTTAGACTTTGACAATATCATTTACATGTTTTATCATCTACATAATCTATTACTTAATTATTAAATACGTTAGTAGCATTTGATTTATTTTGTCGTTTTCAAAACATCATAAGGGATTTCCCTAACAATCTCCCCATTTTTATGATAACAAAATAATCTCTGAATATGTAGATGTGTAATCATACTTTCTAAAGTAATGATAAATCAATCATCAAATTTTAGATTTTCAAAAAATTTGATTTAAATCAAAAGACAGCAAATGGATTGAGCATAACAATATATAGAAAAATAATCGCAGCTCAATATTATAATATCAACCAATCAACACATATGCATATTTTTATTCTCTCCCCCTTTTTGTCATAATTAAAAAGCGATAAAAGATATCACGTAGAGAATATAAAATGATAACAAATATATATTGCATGAAACATAATTTCCAATAATAAGCTTTTATAAAGTAAATCGAATATTAAAAATATGCAATAGCTCACTTCGATCATATATAATAGCAAATATCCAATAAAAATCACGAATGCATTATAAATTTTATTTACCTTTTTTGTCATAATAAAATGATAATGTCAATAAGAGATTTGTTAATGACAAAATGTAATAAAAGATGCATTAACCGGATTTTGTAGAACTTATAAGTTCTGTCACATTTAACTTTTCCTTCATTCTATAATAATCAAGATCATGATCAATTCAAAAAGATTTTTCCATAATTGATCAATGCTCTCCCTTAATTTGTTGCCTTTTTGAGTTTGATCACGAATCTTTCTCTTTCCTTTTGGATTTACTTTCTCCTCATTTCCTACGACACATTAGGGATTTCCTCAATAATTTGCAAAAATTTTGCACAAGGAAGAGAGTTTTTTAGCTTCCTTCTTCTGATTTTATGAATCAAACTTGCCATCTTCGCATGAGATACTTTTTTGATTGCACCATAATTTGCGTAGATTCACAATCATTCTTCTCTTATTGAATTTCCTACAATTAACTCATTTCATTTTTGGTATCTATCAATTTGGATCTTTCCGTTTCGTTAGAGTAAAATAGAAAATCTTCATAGATAATCAAATATTCTTTCTTAACTCATCATAACATGTTATTTAAGGAAATAATATTATGCACAATAATATCTTGAAAAAGAGATTCTCACTTAGTCAAAGCATAATAAAATCAGGGAGAATGAAATCCTTGAATATCTAGGAATATCTTGCATAATAAATTAATATCACGTAAAACAGATTTTTATTTGGCAAAATATGATAAAATTTGAGAGTAGAAAATCAAACCAAATAAATTCATTTGCTTCTAAACAAAATATCGAAAAATAATCACACGTATTATATCAAATCTCAACTCACGAATCACAAAAATAAATCACACGATTCTTTCTTCAATAAAAAAAAAATATGATTATTATAAAATCCGAATCAACCGAGGATATATCGAATATCAAGTATAATGAGAAATTTTAAATTGTGTACTAAAAAAAAAAAAATACATTCCTTACTCAATTCTCTTTCTTCTTTTCTTTTATTTCCTGTAAAAACAATTCACATTTTCTTTGATACCCAGATTTTCTTGGGTTCATGACAGCTAGTAGAGTATGTTACTTTTACCCAATCTTTCTTAACATGTCTCCAAATTTTAGGACATTCTTTCTCAAAGTGTTTTGAGTCTCCACAATTTGAACACTTGAAGGCATTTCGACCAACAGATTTTGTAAAAATCCTTTCAAAATGCTTCTTGTACGCTCTCATTGACTTTAGGAAAATCTATTAGAGAATCACTTTTCTTATTGAAACCAAGTCCCGACTTCTTATAGTAAGGTACTTGTATGGAAAGAATATGCCGTAATGTTTTTGAACCATTTAAAAAATTTGTTGAAATATTTGAAAAATCATTTTTTAAAGAATCATTTTCTTTGATAAGTAAATCTCGACTTTCTTTTATTTGTATAAAATCTTTTTTGCAAAATTTCAAACTTTTCTTTTTGAGAAAGATCTTGTTGCCTAAGCCAATAATTCTCTTTTTTTAGTTCGGAGATCATTTTAAGAGAAGATTTGAGATTTGAGCGAAGCTCATTTATATACTTTGAAATTTTGATAGAATTTTTGAATTGTTTACCTCAATTTCCTCATCGGATTCTGAGTCTGTATCGGAGTTAGACTTTGATTCTGCATTTGATTATAATTCCAAATTTGAGTCTGAGTCTGAATGTGCCATCAAGTATATATTTTCTTGCTCATCATCTTCTTTCATTGTTCTTTTCTGCCCATTCTTCTTATATTGTCTTCTTCCACCGACTTTCCTTCCTTTTTTGAATTTCTTGATCATAAAAGCAAGTTCTTCACAATCCATGTCATTTTTTGAGTCTATATCATCAGAATCAGTATTAGATATTAAAGCAATGGACTTCTTACCTTCGGGATTTTCATCAACGATTTGTTCCACTTCGTAGGATTGAAGAGTGTCAATCAATTCATCAACAAAAAGAGACATGATCCTTTGAGTCTCCCAGAGGTCTTAACATAGTTCCAATCTTTTGAGAGACATCGCAAGAGTTTATTGACCTTCATCAGGGAAGAAATTAGCTGATCTTGATATGCTAAACCATTTACAATTTCTGTAAAACGGCTAAACATATCTTCAATCGACTCTTCATACTTCATCTTGAATGATTCATATTTGCCAAGTAGGAAGTTTACTTTTATATCCTTTTACACGATCAATCCCTTCATAAGTAACATGAAGTCTATCCCAAACTTCTTTTGTTGTTTTACATGAAGAGATTATGTTATATTTAATAAGAGACAAAGCACAATATAAAGAATAAATGGCTTTTGCATTAAGAGCTTCTCTTTTGGACATCTCCGTCCGAGACATAGGAGTAGAAGGTTTGGTTTCTTTGTCTTTGCCATTTTTATTTGATGTAGACATAATGGTGAAATTGATTCATTTTTCCACAACATCCCATTGCAAGAGATCTTTAGATCTTAGGAATGCTTTCATTTTGTTCTTTCACACATTGTAGTCGTTTCCATCAAAAATATGGTAACCTGGTGTTGTTTTGCCCTTCCGTAAGTCCTAGTGTCAAGATACTAGTCATAGAAGATCTTTAACTTAAAAGTAAAAATATTTTTATAACTGAGCACTTGGCTCTGATACCAATTGAAAGTGCTAGT
This sequence comes from Eucalyptus cladocalyx, assembly GCA_017140615.1. Lineage (NCBI taxonomy): Eukaryota > Viridiplantae > Streptophyta > Magnoliopsida > Myrtales > Myrtaceae > Eucalyptus > Eucalyptus cladocalyx. The sequence goes on along the minus strand of CM029523.1, from coordinate 78,372,879 downwards.
ATGAACACCTAGAGGGGGGTGAATAGGTGTGAAGAAAATTTTTCGTAAAAGAACAGTAGAAATATTGTTCTTTTGAAGCTGAGTCTGAAAAACAACAGAATTTGAGCAAATTCAGACTTTAGCAGTTAAATAAAACTACGAAAAAAATAAAGAAATTTAAAGAAGAGAATAAGAACACATAATTTATAGTGATTTGGCTTAGATCAACTCTACGTCCATTTTCCTATACTAACAGCCTTCTAGCTGAATTCCACTATGTAATCAACAAGAGATTACAACTTTGAGTGCAAACACTTAATAGTATATTACACTATCTTACTAAGTCACTCTTTTGGTATTTCTCTCGCGATCACAAACGTTTAAGCTCACAAAAGACAAATATATGATCAATGTTGGCTTAGAATTTGGAATTATAAATTCTATACTCCGTCTCTTACTTGCTCATCGGTCCTTAATCTCCTTAAATACTTTTTCACTTTCAAACTAGCCGTTGGACAGTATCTTAAAGGATCGTCTTCTAATCTACCCATAGGACAGATTTGTATCTAGAAGATTTGGTAACTGTTAAGTGACAAAAGTAAAATCCCAAATTACCAACAAAAAAAAAGTAAAATCCCAAATTACCACCCGTGGTGGCAGCGTAGTGGTTGGGTGCTGGTTCCTTTCACGAGAGGTCCAATGTTCAAATCTCCGCGTCGTCTGCCTTATTGGAAAGGAACACACGACTTACCCAAGAAGTAAGGTGGTGGTGACTTTACTCCCTCCCACGGTTTACTCCACCATGAAGCAGCGCATGGAACTTCCCTGGGTCACAAAAAAACAAAAAATAAAATAAAATCCCAAATTGATTTTGATCGCACATACAAATAAAATCTTGGTTTCCATAAGTAGAGCTTCTCTGTATATAAAGTTCTTGTCTTCAATATTCAATTATCAATCAATTAGGTTACGTCAATCAAATCTATCTTGATATAGAATCCAAATCAGATCATTAGCTCTTCTATATTATGGGCTTGTGTTACGTTCTGTCAAGTTGTTTCGTTCTGAATCTGCTACGTTATGAACTTGTGTCTCGTTCTGGATGTAAAGTCTAAGAGTGTTCAGACTGAAGTAGAGTCTGAGTGTAATGGACTTTACAATCTGGATATAAGTCTGAACATAATCTGCTTCTGAACATATTTAGCTTTTAAGGTCTGGATACAATCTGAATAAGTTTAGTTTCAGTATAGAGTCTGTCTTCTGGTTCTTCATTTATGTTTAGTCTGCAATTTGTCAAAGTGGACAGATTTCTAATGTAGAACAGATTTTGACACTAAAGTCTGACAGTCTTCGAACTTTAATCTTTAGAATAGACTTTGGACATATGTTACGTTCAGTCTTCTAGCAGTCTTCAAACTTTGATAATATCATTTACATGTTCTATTATTTACATAGTCTATTAGGGCACGGATGATAACAATTTTGGTCAAAAATTGATTTCCGAAGAGAAATAGATTTTTCTATTTCTATTTCTATTTCTAGATAAGTTTTTAAGCAAAAATAACTGTTTGATAACGATATAAAATTTCTATTCCAAAAATAGAAATTCGTTTGATAACGACACAAAATTTCCTCCTTTCGAACCGTGGTGGACTCAAGGATGGCGATGGATCGGCGGCGACCGCACCAATGATCGGTGGCCGGCAACCAACGGATGATGGTTGGCGGTGACGGACAAAGAATTGGTTGACGAACGATAAGAAATTTTTTTATTTCTCATTTTTTGTTTAAGAAATAGAAAAATATAAAAATTTTACTTGATTTATATTCCAAACTTATTTAAAAACGAAAATCTATTTCAAAATAGAAAAATAGAATAATTTATTGAATGCATTTCTATTCCGCATGACAAACAAATATAAAAATTGTTTCGGAATAGAAACAGGTGGTTGTCATGCACCCCTTACTTAACCATTAAACATGTTAGTAGTTTTTGATTTATTTTGTCATATTCAAAACATCATAAGAATTTTCCTAACGCAAAGAAATTGTGTTTCCATCCAAAATTCAATATATCCTTCTATGAAAATGCAATTTGCCCTCCCCACTAACAAAACAAGGTCATGTGGGTTTGTTGTGTTTCATTGCTTACATAGATCATGACTAGGGAGTTTCGGTGCTTATATATCTCGTGTTCAAATAATGTGTATGGTCGCGAACGAATGGCTGTCAATGCGGTCAGGCATTCCTCAGCCCAGCCATCAGAGTCGGAAGGTTTTGACAAAAGCATGTGTGGTTCTACATAGACTGCAAACTAGTTACTTCCTGTGCTTAATTGGGAGTCGGGACTGACCTTAAAGGGTCAAGATATACAAGACACTACTGAAAGATTAGCAAGATCCCCTCCTTTCCATCAAGCACTGAATCTACTAATTGAACTCAATTACAGTCGAGATGCATTTACATCATGTCCAGTACAAAAAGGAATCACGCAGCAGAGACACACGATACCCTTCTCCAAAATACCGAAAGCAAATTTCACCCCACTGCTGTTACGCAAACCCAAAACTCTCCATCTACAGATATAAGAATGCACGTCAAGAGTTATGAAAAAACTCGGTCGTAGTTACAAGTCCTCATGTTATTGCCTCTTCAATTTTTTTACCTCTATCTGTCGAGCCATCAACAGCTGCGCTCAACCTTTTGAGCCATATATCATAGTCAACGGGGTATGGTGTTCCGCAAAGGCCATCAACATAATCTGCAAATGCCTTGAGAAGAGCTGAAACCTCACCGAGATGTGTCTGGATTGTACGTCTTGCCCAGCTTCTTTCCCTCCACTGTAGAGCCGATTCGATAGAATCCTGTGGGTCCATGGTTCCCCCGCATATGAAATAGAGCAGGTAAACAAGGCTCTCAGCATCGGATGATGGACAGAGCTTTCCATGCTGCAGAGCATGAGATGATGAAAATTGCAAATTTATCCCAGGGCTATCCCTATCTTCCAGAACGGCACGTCCCCATGATGTGAGAATATTCAACTTCACGCCCGAGCCATGGGTATCGGTCACCCGGATGACATTCTCTGAAGAGATGTCACCATGCTGAATATTGGCCATAGCTGCACTTCTCAGAGCGGCGAGGCAATCTCGGCAACACCGAACTGCCTCTTTGGCAGCAAAGGGACCGTTCCGAGCAACTATGGAGGAAAGTGGCTCCCCAACTGGACGGGTCACAAGTACAGGCGTTCCACACCAAGGGTGGTCACATCGGTCCCCTGGACTCTGCTTTGTGCATGGACCCGAATGCAGAATACGACCAGATGCAATTATTTCAGGCAAGTATTTGCTCGACACTCCCTGCTGCTTTAAAGTGTTTAACACCTTTGTCTGCCTCTGTACTAGATACCACAAACTCATATCCTCCCAAGACGGCTCTAGTCTGGATGGATGAGCGCCTACATATAAGCTCAGTAACTCTGTCGGATGATCAACAGAAACAGCATTATACAGAAAATGATTGCCACCGACAATTGATTCCTGTATTTGGAAACTTTTAGGTCCCTGTTGCTGATCATCTAGGAGCAACATCTCACCTCGCTTTATTTCGAGATGCAGTGCATGCCTTCTTAAAGACGGAACGTCTTGCTCCTCAACTTCGGCAATCTCTCCTTGATTGCTAGCTGGTTGGTAAGGTACCAAAGCTCTGTCATTCTCAAGGGCTCCACACTCCATCCTTCGTTTCTGAACACGAAGGTGATGACCAGAGGCCAAGTGATCTATTGATTTTCTCGGCGGTCCATTTGACTGGACAAAGGAGTAGAAAATGGCCATGATTATTTGCAGAGTTCCCAAGTCTCCCCAATTTGGATTCCCTAGCTTATTCCATATCTTGTCAACAGGGGACACACAAATTTCAGAATGATTCTTGATCCACTCGGCTGCGGCTTGATATGGATTGGATGGAGTTGACTCGAGTTTGCCAAGGTCACCTCCAAGCGTCACCACTCCTCCATAATTCGAATCAAGAACCAAGACGAAAACAGAATTGCCATTCACAGTATTAGAGTTGCCCAAACTCCTAGAGACAAGAATGTGAAATCCATAAAAGAGGGCTTCACAGATAGCTCTTGAAGATAATCTCAACTCATCACCTGCTAATATATCCAGCTTATACAAGACAAATACCATCACTTGATCCCAGTGCACCTGTGAATCTCTCTCACTTCTTGATATCAAAGCTAAACCGCAGAGTTCTTCGAGCTTTCCTCTCGATATTGCCTTTTCTATCGTGTAGAACTTAGATCCAGGACGAAAGGGACAAGATACAAAGCATGGCAATGGAAGGCTTTTATGCCAAAATGTGCGCCATAAACCTTTCACAATAGCATGCAGGAAGTCCTCTAGTGCAAGATACTCATCCTCCTTTGTATAGTTTGGAGCATAAGGTGAACGTGGCAAGCGCCATAGCTGCTGTAACAGTACCCCCTCCAAAGCCAAATCCAGCTTTTGCAGTTCATCAATCTCAAAGGGAGCTGGGAAAGACTGCTCCATATTCATTGGGTCTAACTCGTCTGAGAATGAATTCTCCGAAACCCAATCCTCTAAACACTGGACAAACAATTCCAGGTCCACAAGTTCTTTTCTATAATCCTTTAGTCCCTTGAATAATTTTCTGGACATAGGCACGGATTTACTTGAAGCTGAAACCCCAGAGACGCTGTAAGCAGAGAAATCTGCATCATGCACAAAGGGTTATCCAGAAGAGCAGATTTTCTACTTCTTTTCTATAAATCACGAAAAAGCCTTTTGGATGAGATTTTCATTATTAGAATTTAGATACATGGGATGGACTGTGCTATGTAGATGATCCAGCACACGGATGTGCTGACTGGATATTAATTGTAGAATATTTAGGACCTTCTATCAGAGCTTAGTGAACATGGATGTTACTGGTGCGCCACTATTTTCTCCCACATGCTATAGTAAGAACTAACCTCATGCACTTGAGATAAAGATACACCACAATGTTTAGATAAGTTAACCTTTTCATCCATCATCATTCCACTATGTCCTCTCCTATTGCATTGACTCTATCAATGCCCTTTTCTTGGCTTTCTCTTACCAAGCATGTAATAATTTTGTTTGAATATAGTACAGGATCTCTGGCATATAACGGAAGTATCTTGATAGGCATATTTTTCAGTAACGAATTGCTTCCAACATGCAAAAATGAACATGGCAGCTTTAATGACGTCATTAAGAGGACACTGAAGCAGTTTTATGTGGGAGATTAAAATTGTCCTACTTTATGTTCTTCTGCAATAAGAAGAAAGCCAAGCCATGCTGAAAGAGTTTAAGCTGCCAGGGTAGTTTAATTGAGTAAATTAATCGATAGAGAATTTCCCCAGAACTGAGGTGAATAAGTAAATTGCCTCTCTTGGTTGAAATCTGCACGTTGAGAAATTTATGGCGCATATTTAGATAAACAATGGCAATACATTCGTCTTTTGAACCTTGAGCCTAACTAGAATTGCCAAATAGCAGATTCTCCCCAATTTTGATTGTGCTACCAGGCAAGATGACATCTAGTAAAGCACCATTTTAGGTTGAAGCATGGAATCTGTGCCTAGAGTACTGCTCCAGGAGCATAATTGTTGACATAAAGATGGTTCTATGGACGCTCATGGAAGAAAAGTATCTGCAGAGTTTAGGTCTATACAAGAATGTAAAACACACTTCCTTGTCTTCTTTCTTTCCTTTCTCCCATGTTCCTTATTCTCTTGGGATATGGCGTCTAAGGTAGTCTTGCCTTTCATTCATGTTATGTGATTTCAAGCACCATAAAATCTTCTGAAATTTAAATGAGCACAACAGTGTTGTAGCTATTGGGCATTGTTTATCAAGTATGTGATAGCAAGTTCTAGAGCTAAGACAACAATGGCATGGAGTAGCATGCTAGCACCAGCTTAATGTCATATTCAAACAGAAAAGACATAATTAAAGAAGGGGGAAAATGTGTAGTAATTTACCGGAGTTTGACTTCCTGAAACTTCCATCCAAGCTTCTTGCAGGGGATGAACCAAAATGATTTTGGAGGAAACCTGGATTCATCGAATTGTAAATTTTGAGAACTTCTGGGTATGGCATTTTTAAACAAAAATAGAGAATCCCATGTCAAATTCCATTCTAAGAAACTTCAAAATTGGTTCCCACTTCCTCTTCCCCCGAAAAATGGCAATTGGAGAGGGAGAGATCTGAAGGGTGGGATGCAAGAAAAGATTAGAGGAACTAGAGATATTTCAAACCTTGCGCTCAGGCTAACTTATATTTTTCTGATAATTTGAGGCAAGATCTTTAGTGGCGATGTCTATAAGGTCCTAGACAGTATTGCGACACTCTATTTTACTTTTCTTCATTTCATGAGAACTGATAGATTGAGGTAAATTTATACGGTCAACAAGGACTCAGGATCTTCCCAGATGAGAAGTGACTGTTTTTTTCCAGCCGTCGATAAAATGGTAGTGAGAAAGAAATCCTAGTTTCAGTAACTGCAAGCTAGATCTGAACTTAGACAGACTTAAATAAAGCCACATAATTCAACCTTCGTTGTTTTCCTTTTGCCAAAATTGCATTCGCGTCGCAAACAACTTGTTCTCGGAAAAATTACCATAGACGAAGTGTTGCAGAGTCACTCGGAAGTAAAAAAAAAAAAAAAAATCCTACTTTATTGTAAAAGAAAAGGATCAAGAAAAACAGAGAGGTCCATGATCCAGCGGAGCAAATGAACGGGCGAAGAATGTGTGATGCAGAATCTGTCAACATTCGAGATACAGACCCTGCATTTTCTTTCCTTTCTGGCTACCCACTACACGTTATTTTAATGGGAGGGTAAGTATGCAATCCGCATTGTCGTCACCGATAAGGAGAAACATAAAAAATAAAATAAAAATGGTACATGATTCCGAATCAAGGGAAAAACAACAAAGCAAACTGCGAGGCCGTGTCAGCACACACGATGGTTTGGTGATATGAAACGGTGAGGGGCAACTAACTAACCTCACAGTCGTTGGAAGTGGATGTGAGATAATGGAGGACAGAGAAGGAGAGGAATGAGCAATGCCTCACCTAATTTCATGTTGGATGCTGAAGGCATGGCGATCCTAAACAAGGCAAAGCGCTCCCTGGACTCCGGCAATCTCGATATCGGAGATCATTTTGGGAAGAATCGTCGTCCTCCTCTCTCGTTCCACTGAACCCAGAAAAGAAAAATGGAAAATTTTAAGCAGTGGGGTTGGCAGAGAGGTAAAGTACGAGATGAAAAGTGAAGGGCACGCCCCAAGACAGAATCTTGGAGAACGCAGGCAACGTACAACCAACAATGCGCATCGAGAAAAGGGATCGTCCTGGCGCCCCCTTTTTGTGTATCTTCCTTTCTGGGTTGTGTGTGGTGGAAACTTCCGCCTCTGGGAAGGAAAGAGGGAGGAAGGGAGGGAGGGAGAGTGAAGGAAGGGGGGAGGCGTTTCGAAAGGCGAAAGGAGTAGAATGCGTCACGAGAATGCAACAGGAATTTGTAAGGAAAAGCGACAAAGGACGGAGCGAGGAAAGGGAGGAAGAGAACAGGACGGCCGGCAGAAGAGGGTGATGCACGAAGGCTGAGCTCTGAGCTGAGCTGAGCTGAACTGAGGTGAAGAATAAGGAGGAGGAGGGAGAGTTTCTCGGGTTTTGCTTTATGTGTGCCGGGGGGGGTTGCCTGCTCGACTCGAGTAGCCCCTCTCCCCACTCTACTACTACTCTTTCTTTCTCACGACAATCTGGCAGTTGGTCGCCCCCCAATGGATTGACCACCTCTGCTTTTCTGTCGCGCGTGTTCCCTACTTGCTTTGCTCCATTTTCCCTTTTCGCCCCCCTCCCCCGCTTCTTCTCTCTTTCCTTTCTCTCTTTTTTATCCTCGCCTTTATTGGAGTGGGGAGTAGGAATAGTAAAATCGTGCAATTTCGCTGCTTTGCCCTTTCCATAATTAATAAGATTTTGGTCTTTAGTTCCCCCCCGACCAGCCCTTTTTTGTTTCCTTAACTAATCTCTTGATTAGCGCATTATAATTACGGACTACGTCCTAGTATTGTCATGGTTCTAAATGCAGATCACGTTTGTACTCATAATCTAAAAATCAAAAACTTGACTGGAATGAATTTCTTCCGTAATTAAAAATGGGGAGAACATGAAATTAATTGAATATAAAAAAAGGTACCTACTTTTAGCATTGGGTCATTTCTGACCCAAAATTTGTAGAAGAACAGGTATATTTTATGCACGTATGTCGATTTCGGCACACGCTTTCTTTCTTCCTTTTTGGGTCGAATATGAAGCATTGTATTCATAACTCAAATTGTACAATAGAGACCACGTAAAGGCAGCAATACAAACCCATATATAAGGGCGCACACTTTCATGCATATAAAGAAATGTGCATATTTATGTCAATGAGACAAATTTTTTCACTATGTTGTCACTCGGTTAATAGATAAAGTATTCATAACGAACGAAACGATATCATCTTAGTTACACTCGACAATTGTAGCAAGTGGAAGAAACAAATAGAGGAATCAATCATTTCACAAATGTCGTTTTGTTTCGCTCTAAATGCTATTAGATGATTTGGCTCATGGTGCTGTTGCTTTTATCAATAGGCCTTTAAGCACCATTTGCTACGTCTATAACACCTTGCGATTTAACGAGCCATTGTGGGAAAGAAAGGTAACGGGGTTCAAAATTACTCCATCACTATAAGTACGTGTCTCCTTTGGGGACAATTGAAATTTATGCCAAATGATCCGAACGGACAATCTTCGATGATCAAGTTGGAAATCTCAAGTGTTAAAATTATCGTGTTAGAGATAATAAGGGGTTTTTCTAGGATAATTTCTTTTCATGTTAGGGATAATTATAATATTTATGTTGATTATATGTATCTCTAAATATTACACTTATATTGCATGTATATCTCTATTTGATTGTGCATATTATGATCAAGATATTATCTTAAAATAGTTATATAATAAATCCTATAAATAATATTCTTGAAATGTACAGAAATTTCTGAATTCTCTCTTATGCTTCTTCGTTCTTTATTAATAATACACATCGAAAGAAGCAGGGCGAGCGTGCATTAGATAATTTTTGGTTTGGCAGATTTCCCTCTCGTGAGGCACGTGTCGAGCTTTTTTAAGAGCGAAGAGGGAACAAAAATGGCGGTGGAGGAGCCACGGGGGATCTGCCGCCACACCGTCAGGGCTTGGACCGAGCAAAATCCAGAATGGCAACGAGCACGACAAGGCTGCTGTCTAGGTCTTGCACCACCGGCGGTGGTGGACTTTCAGTGCTCTTCAGGGTGCGCCCCGTGTCGCTTCGTTGCACCTTTCTTGGCAGAGATGGTTAAGAAATTCCCCACCGCCCGTTTCCTCAAGGTTGATGTGGACGAACTGAGGCAAGTTGCTTGAGAACCGGCCGTGGAGGCGATGCCGACCTTCATGTTCGTGAAAGGGGGTGAGGGGAAGATTGTGGACAAGGTGGTCGGAGCAAAGAAAGATGATCTTCAAGCCACTGCTTCGAATTAATCGCACGGATTCGCAATTTGTCATTGAAGGAGGCTTTGGAACAAGCTGAAATCTGCAGTGATATACCAGAAGCGCTAGATTTTATGCTAATACTCTATTGTCCGCAACAGGACTTTATAATCATAATGAATAAATTTTGAGGAATTGATGGTAATTTTTGGAAAAAAAAAAACTTATTTTAATGAAATTCCTAATTATCTTTTAACATATTGGATATAAATTGATCTTCGAAGGCAGATCATTATAATCATGAAAGACAAAAGTGTTTTTCTTCTAGTGGGATATAATAAAAACCCCCCCATCCCGTCTTTGGAATGATGGTTGCGTAACTCATACTGAAAATCTCGCGTCGATTGGGACTTGATAATGGCCAAAACAACATCACATGCCAAGTGTATCCTAAAGAGCGAAAGGAGTCGGCTTTTAGGCATGCGAGGTCTCTCGATTCCTTTTCTTTTTCTCCCACTCTCTATCTATTCTGCCTCATCATGATATGATCCTGTCAGTACGCATGAAATTGAAAAAGAAGAGATGCTTGTGAGATAGCCATTCGACCCGACTCGCTTGACGCTCAAGCTTTGTGCTCCTCCTCGCATAATCCCGCCCCACGTACCCGCTCTCGCATCGTGCACTCGAATGCTGCTTCACTCGAGTGCTCTTAACTCGAGAACACCTGGATTTTCCAACTCGATCATCCTATTCTTTTCACTCGAACCCATTAGGCCTTCTAGTAAATCTCATCATCTTGGGCATTTGATATGGCAATCCAGTTTGACCACGTGAGAGGGTCGAGGATTGGTTGTGCTCGCTGATACCGGACGAGGGTGATTGGCGAAGAAGAGGCGAACAGTTCCGATTAACGATGTAACCGAGTCGAGCTGAGCCAATACAGTGCGGAGCTTGACTAAACTCGCACAATTGACGCTCAAAACTCGACCCAAATTCGGTTAAGTTTTTGCTCAAGCTTGATTCGCTATAGAAAATTTAGATATTCAAGTTCAACTTGACTCCCTTACAATATATTTATTATTTACAAAGGAACTTGAGCTCTGGCTTGATTTTTAAATATTTTGCCAATATGGTTATATTATGTAACTTCTGGGATTCTATGTACATTTTTATTATTATTAGATTTTTCTGAAAAAAAGAAAAAGAAAAAGAAAAAGAGAGATAGGAACATGACTAGGTTTACAAGCCTATCGAGTCGAGAATTAGTTTAACATGAGTTAATTGGGATGAATATCAAAGGGATAAGTGTACTAGAATCTTAAAACTTATCAAGTTAGTGCAATTAATTTATGAACTTATTAAATTGGTGCAATTAAATAATTTCGTTAATTTCGTTTAACTTGACTAATGAAAAAGACTAACGAATAAGACTAATGTTGTTATTTTTTTTTTTTTCTCTCTCCTATGTAGCGTTGACGTAGCTAAAACATGTGTTGGAATTTGAGTCGGCAGAAGACGACTTACCTGATTCCGATACACAAACAGCAAATAGCCCCGGAACGAACGTTGAATTGCCGATGAATCACAAACAACACTTCCTCACGTTAGTCTGGATGCAATCACAAGGAAAACACCCGATTTCCACGGCGTAAATGCCGATCGTTCTTGCAAAAGTGAAATGGAATTCCTTTTTCTTCTTTGATGGAAATGGAGAGAAAATTTGGTGCGAATGAATTGCCAACCATTCCAACGGTTGTGTTCGGGAGGTTTTTATACGTCTCCATGACACCCCTACAAATGGTGTCATTCCATCATACCGTATCAAGTCCAAATGGTGCAATCCAATCGCACCCCATCATAGATGTACTAGCTAACTAGCTAAAGTACAATATCTCCCACTCGAACATAATGGGCTTAATAGCTCTCTATCAAGAATATAAGGCATTCAACATTCATCAACTTTACAAAACAATTCATACTGGCAAATAAGCCGTGCGACCAGTGAGTACACCTGCACTTGGGAGCTCAAATTATGCACATGTTAGGGATAACATAATGGCTACAACCCTGAAAAAAAATAAACAATCGATGTCTCACAGTGCCCCAAACATATTTTGTTACATCAATCCAAGTATACATATCCCTTAAAGGCTATACTTGACTATTCTAAAAAAAAACACCATGTATTTACAATTACATCCGCAACCACATATGACGAAATTAGTGGTCGACCAGTAAATACACGCGATAGATGTAAAACAACAATAGTCTTCCTTCGCACTCATGTCTCTCTCAATTTCAGAACAACTGCTTTCCTAGACACGTTCCATAGGCCATATCTATTCATGACCGCCCGTAACATGCTAAAGTAGCAACATTGATATTTCACTTCGAGAACACAGTCAGAAGTAACATAGGGCATAAAATTGAGGTAAAATACAAATTACCTCAAGGGCTCACACGATGAGCAAATAAGGATAATTTTACTCATCTTCCCTTATTGGTCGTACAATGCGCATGTAGTATGAATTACATGTTATAATGGATTATTCTTTCTATAAGAGCATATGTCATTTATCAAATATATTCACCATACAGATCTTAGCATAAATATAGTCACGTGCTTCTCACGTACTCATGTTTAGCCCGAGTGTTATATCAGCTCGCTTTCTATAGTGCCCAATTAAATACTCGCATCCGGCATCTTTCATGCATACATAATTGTGGGACTATCATGTTCGGTCTTATTATAAACCAATCATAAACCTCGTCTTGACTCCAATCAAGGCGACATATTTTATGTACCAAATTTGCTCTTCAGCATTTATTTGTACATAACGTCTCATCTCAACGTGCTAACTACAGCACTTGAGACGATTGCTCGTGTGAGTGAGCCAATTATTGCCTGCTGACATACTTTTCAATAATATATGTATGTTTATGCTAGTCTCATAGTGGATTTGTACTTATTGATAAAACATTAAGTCACTACTAAACAAACAAGTACAATATATATGTCCACAAATACATAAACTAACGATCATCTACAATAACAGATATCACATTCTACGCAATTCTAGTGACATCATATAGGTCAAGAACATGTCTCTAGGAATAGCCTTCGTAAATGGATTAGCAACCATTCTATTGGTTGAAATGTATTGTAGGATCACTTATTTATGCACTATAATATCTCTGATAAAGTTATTCTTTATGTCAATGTGCTTTGTCCTTCCATGATACTTGGGATCTTTTACATAGGTAATGGTTGCTTGACTATTGCAATAAACTGTCATCGGTCTTGGAACTTCAATGACAGTGGCTAAATTTTCCAAGAAACGTTTTAGCCATACTGCTTCTTGCACTGCGGCAGAACATGCAATAAATTCTGCCTCCATCGTAGACAAGGCTGTGCATGTCTGTTTCTTGCTATTCCAAGAAATCGCACTTCCATTGAGCAAGAACGCATATTCAGAAGTTGATTTACGCTCATCCAGGTCTCCATCCCAATCGGCATATGAATAACCTAATAGGCGTAAATCATTCCCTTGGTAACAAAGTCGATAGTCCATGGTGCCTTTCAAGTATCTCAGGATCCTCTTCACTACTAAAGAGTGTGTTTAACTGGGATTTGATTGATATCGGCTCATCAATCTCACGGCATAGCATATGTCGGGTCGAGTACACATCATGGCATATATTAAACTTTTGACCGCACTAGCGTAAGGAACAGTTTCCATCATTTTGATTTCTTCTGGAGTCTTAGGACACATCTCAGTACTTAGGCCTTCACCTTGCATGATAAGGGTATCAATGGGATTATAATGATGCATATTGAAATGCTCAAAAACCTTCATAATATAATACTCTTGTGATAAAGAAAGGAGTTTCCTCGATCGATTTCTTTCGATCTTAACTCATAATATATAAGTAGCTTCTCCCATGTCCTTCATCTCAAAATTGGAGGACAACAATTCTTTTATGATGATAACCAAAACCTTGTCATTTCTAGCCAACAGAATATCGTCCACATAAAGTGATAAAATCACAAATTTGTCTTTGGACCGCTTGACATATACACAGTGATCTTCTTCGATCATAGTGAAATCAAAAGTGGTTATGACTCGATGAAAACGAAGATACCACTGTCTAGATGATTGCTTAAGATCATATATTGAGCGATGAAACTTGCAAACTGTATGCTCTTAACCTTTAGCTATAAAACCTATTGGTTGTTTCATATAGATTTCCTCATCTAATTCTCCATTGAGAAATGCCGTCTTTACATCAATTTGATGTAATTCAAGGTCCAAATGTGCAATGATGGCTAGAATAAGACTTATTGAGGCAAACCTTACAACTGGTGAAAAAGTTTCCTCATAGTCTATACCCTCTTGTTGAGTATAACCTTTTGCCACAAGGTGAGCCTTATACTTTTCAATGAATCCATCCGCCTTACGCTTAATCTTAAAGACCAATTTGTTTCCAATGGCCTTACGATTGGGTGGTAGATCAACCAAGTCCCAGACATAGTTTGCCCTCATTGACTCTATCTCATCTTCCAAAGCTTTTCTCCATTCTTCATTGTCAGAGGATGAGAGAGTCTCTTGAACAGTCTTAGGCTCGGCATTGTCATTTTGAGCAATCATAAATGTTTCCCCTTCAATCTCAAAATGACGAAGGGGAATACTTTTATGATTACTTATACGCAATTGAATTTCTCTTGAATTTAATTCATCAGGCGATGCAACACTCCCATTAGGTCTTGTGTGTTGAGGTAAATATTCATTTCCCTCTACAACATCAGTGGGTGTGTTATCAGGATCTTCCATCTCATATAATTGGAAGTCCTTATCAATCTCACCTCTATTAGGAAAATCGTTCTCCAAGAACGTGACATCTCGTGACTCCATTTCGGTCACACTTCCATCAGCTTGTTCACCTATGAACACGTACCATTTGGAGTGTTCGGAATATTTTATAATGATACATTTCTTCCCTCTATGACCTAATTTGCCATGTTTGTGGGAAGAATCATGAACATAAGTTGCACATTCCCATTTACGTAGACTACCCAAGTCTAGTTTCCTACCAGTCCATAATTCATAAGGGGTAGAAGTGATCGATTTTGAGGGCACACGGTTAAGTATATAGGAAGCAGTCAATAACGCATCTCCTCAATAGGAGATATGTAAATTTGCTTGTGCTATCATAGACATAACCATTTCCAATAGGGTTCTACTCATTCTCTCAACTACCCCATTTTGTTGTGGAGTACTAGGAATAGTCAATTGTCGTACAATTCCATTTTCATCACAAAGAGTATTAAATTGCTCCGATAGATACTCACGTCCACGATCGGTTCTCAATGCCTTTATTGTCTTGTTTAACTGATTCTCTATAATCGCTATATATCATCTAAAGCAGTCTAATGTTTCTGACTTATGGGAGATTAGAAAGACATAACCGAAACGTGTGAAGTCATCTATGAAAGTGATGAAATATGAGACTCCATGCCTCGCCCTCACATTCAAAGGACCACAAACGTCAGAATGTATGAGATGCAATGGAAATTCAGCTCTAGTCCCTTTACCAAATGATTTTCTAGTTGTTTTTCTTACTAGACAATGTTCACACACGGATAGACCAATATTAGTGATTGACCCTAAAAGGCATTCTCTAGCTAATTTTTGCATTCTTTGCAATCCAATGTGACCTAATCTAGCATGCCAAGTACTTGCATTAATCTCAACGTTATTTGAAGACGCAATTAATGAAAAACAACCATCAACATTAACATTGTACTGATCATAGTTAATGTCTAACACCATAAAACCATTCGATACACGACATAAACCATAATAAACTATTCCATACAAAATGTTAACACAATTATCATGGAAATTTAATACATAACTTAAGCTAAGAAGAATAACTACAGAAATCAAGTTTCGTCGAATATCTAGAGCATAAAGGACATCATGCAATAATAGGTTTCGACCACCACGTAAGATTAATTTACATGGGTCGATACCCTTCACTTCAACTCTTGAGTTATTCCCAACATATATCCATCTTCTTCCAGGCGATATCCGACGATACTCCACAAATGCTTCTCGATCTCTAGTTACATAGTCTGTTACTCCTAAGTCTACAGTCCACATTGGATGAGATTCAGCAAGCATTATAATATTAGAAATAAAAGCATTACTCAAAGTAATGGAGTAATATGGTACATTTTTCGGCTCAATGCATTCACGAGCAAAGTGACCCATCTTGCCACAATTGTGGCACTCCATCTTGGCATTGTCCTTCTTCCCACCACGCTTCTTGCGTCGGAAGGTCTTAGCCCTCTTGGGTCCCTGATCAGTCATCTTCCCTTTGTTGTTGAATTGAAGATTCCTCTTGTGCTTGAAGCTCGAAACCTTGCGCAAACTCGATTTAGCAACATAAGCATAGGTAGAGGATCTTGCAGCCTCTAGGCGCTTATCCTCTAATTCCAAATGACGCGCTATATCATCAAAAGTGACGATGTTCTCATTATGCATCATATTGATCTTCATATGCTCCCAATTATCAAGAAGAGACCTTATAACAGCCTGAACTTGTTGTTCGTCAGTAAGAGAGTAACCTGCCAACTTTAGCTCACGGATCATGTTTGACATCTCCCAAAGATGCTACCTCATTGTTACATTTGGGTGCTTTCGGAATGTGTCAAACTTGATGGTGAGTCTCCTCAGTTTAGTGGCAAATGTACCCCCAAATTTATCTTTCAAGACAACCCACATAGCTTGAGCTTTGTCATAACTCTCAAACTTACAGATGAGATCATCTTGCATACAGCTCAGCAACGTGATGCGAGCAATGCTATTTTTCTTTTTCCAAGCTTGATAAGCTTCCATATCTCTCCTATGTTGAGCTGAAGTTCCATGCTCGGGTTCATCCATGGTATGGTTGAGAGTTTCCAAAACCTCTTACTCCTCAAGGATGTACTGAACCTTCGGTGCCAAATATTATAATTGTCATCGTTCAGTTTCTCACCCTTATTGAGTTCAGCTACAATGGTCTTGGATGCCAATATCATAATCAATTGTTTTTTTGGTAAAAATATCATAATCAATTGTTATAACACATTGACATAATAAACGCAGAATTAATACTAGCACACTATACAGAGTAACACACATATTTTATTTGTAGTAAAGACAAACTAAATTAATGATAATTCAACAAAAGATACAAAAGCAAAAGTTCGCAATGTTCCTAATCAACTTCTATGTACAATTGTTCTATTATCATTAATTAGTTTAATTTGCGCAAATTTTAAGTTCTAGGTGAAAACTTCTTTCAATTCTACCAACCTACGAACTTCCACTAGGAAAAATAATTACATGAGCTTAACACAAAAAATATTGCATGATAATAACTAGTGTATGAACAACAATCATGCTTCAACTATAACTAAAATTGCAATTCAACATGTAATGGATTTCTTACCATTGTTCAAATTTTCTAGCAACTAGAAAATTGCAAATATATTAAAATATATACATCATATCATTGAACCAAGCTTTACACAACATATATAACATTATTTGCGCACAAGCTAGCTACCGTATTTCCTAAATCACAAGAAAATACAAACCACAAATGAATAAACTGCATTAAACCCCAAAAAATACACATACATAGGGTTTCCTACGCATTTTCATACATTTATAAAATTCAAAAGTATAAAATAATTATACCATTGTGTAGAGGACACTCATACGAACCAAACGCCATCGACCACGCTCCAATCGGAGCTCGCATGCGCCCCCAGGCGGCGCTTGAGTGTGCGGCGCGTGTGGCGCACGCGCCAGCGAGCCAAACGGCTCTTGGCCAGTCCGATCGGTGACCGGTTGGGTCGGGTCTCGGGTCTCGGGTCACTGGTCGGGTCAGGTTGCCAGTCGGCCAACCGTCGCCAACCGTCGCCAACGCTGACGTCATCGATGATGTCATCCCAGCGGTTACTGATCGTTGGGTGACGTCATCACGCGTCGATTGGCGAACCGGTGCGTGCCAATTTGCTGGCTGGCACACGTCGCGCACGTGCCGGTTCGCCGACCGATGCGTGTAGCAGACGTACTGGCTATGCCAGCGCTTCAGGCGCGTGGCGCCCACACATAGCGGTTTCTGGCCGTGCATGTGGGCGCGTCCGGTGTTTCCCGGCGGCGCTCGACCCATCTCCAGACTCGTCTCGACGAGCTCTTTAACCATGTATATTCAAAAATTAATTTTGACCAAAAAATTATTTCGAAAAAGGGCCAAAACCTCACGGATGCACGCAACCCCGAACCCGTTCTTTGCTTCGGTTCAATTTTGAGTTTTTCATATGGCAATTCCGACTATCAGAGATCCAAACAATGTAGAATACAAACTCTGATCTCAATATCAAATGGTAAATGAGAAAATTCGATGAAAAATAAGGCAGAAATCACGACCGAGCTCTGATACTAATATTGGAATTCGAGTCGGCGGAAGACGACTTACCTGATTCCAATGCGCAAACAGCAAATAGCATCGGAACGAACGTTGAATTGTTGATGAATCACGAACAACACTTCCTCACGTTAGTCTGAATGCAATCACAAGGAAAACACCCGATTTCCACGGCGTAAATGCCGATCGTTTTTGCAAAAGTGAAATTGATTTCATTTTTCTTCTTTGATTGAAATGGAGAGAAAATTTGGTGTGAATGAATTGCCAACCATTCCAACGGTTGTGTTCGGAAGGTTTTTATACGTCTCCATGACACCCCTACAAATGGTGTCATTCCATCGTACCATATCAAATCCAAATGGTGCAGTCTAATCGCACCCCATCATGGATGTACTAGTTAACTAGCTAAAGTACAACAACATAAAACATGAGACTAAAACAACATCATTTTTGTTTAATTTTAACCAAAATTTAATTCAACTTATATTGAAAAATAAGCTAAATAAATAAAACACAAAAAAAGTAGGCCCCGAGGGCCTAGCCCCACGCCTAGATTTGGTCAGCCCCAAAAGATCCGATGACCCTCTTCTACGATCGACAAAGGTTGTCAGCTATTGGCCAAGGCTTGGCACCATAGACAACAGGGCATGTAGGCCCTTGTCGATTTTTTTTTTTTTGGTGTTATTTTTATTTTTATTTTAAATTTTAGCTTACTTTTGATTAAATCTAAACAAATTGTACATTAAAAAATAAGATCAAATCAAAATGACGTTGTTTTAGCATTATTTTTCACGCTTCAATGGCATCCGTGCCACATAAAAGAGAGAGAAAAAAATAGCCACGTTAGTTTTTTTTTTTTCAATCGTATTGACGAGATTAATGGAAAAATTTGATTGTACTAATTTGATAAGTTGTAAATCTTAATTGCACATTTTTAAAGTTATATAACTTAATTATATTTTCCTGATAAGTTTTAAGATTTCTAGTGTATTTATTCTAATATTAAAATAGTTCCAGCTCAAGCTAGAGTGCAGCTTGAAATTAAATGAGTTGATCTCCAAAGTCAGGTTGGTCTTGCCCTAACTTGAAATTAAATGAATTGATCTCTAAGGTCAGGTTGGTCTTGCCCTAAAATGGATTGCCATGTCAAACGACTCGTACCAAATTCCTCGCTTTAGTTATTTTATACTTCATGGGGTTGTGCGTTTGTGTCTGTATAGAAATATATATTTATGTATATATATTTGTATATCTTCATTTTCTCTAAAAATCTATGCCTATGGTTACTTTTCCGAATAACTAATGTGTAGACAAAAGTCCTTGCCCATGTCGTAACTATGAGAGAACAATTAAGGTGAAACTAGAATTTTGAAATATAATTTCTTCCTTTTACTAAATTAGTTTTCTTAAGAGATATATGCACTGAAAATCCTAGCATTTATCACAAAAGTGTAACTGAGTTTTAAAACTTATAGAAAGTGCAAGCTCTAAATCTTATCAAATTGGTTTAATCGAGTTCTTTTGCTAATTCTGTCCACTTAGATTGACGGAAAGTATTGATGTATCTTTTTAAATATTTTCTCTCTCCTACACGGTGATGACATGACTTGGATTCTAATTTATTTAACCAAGATATTAATTAAATAAAATAAAAAATTATTTCAAAAAAACTGAAAAAGGAAAAAAAAATTAAGGTATGGGCAAGGGGGATAGTCCCTTGCTGTCGTTGCCCACATTGCGAGTAAGGGTTGTTGACCCTAGTCAATTGCAGGTGAGGGCTCGGTAGCCCTTATCCAGCTATGGTGGCCTTGGGTGAGGGTCACCCGTGCCAAGGGCCAGCAATTCTCATCGAGGGTCAATGACCCTCATTAAGGGCCATCATAGTTGGGCGAGGGCTAATGACTTTCGCCCATATCTAGGCGGAGGATCGTTGGGCACACACTTGCAGTTTGCGAAGGTCGTTGGCCTTAGCCAAGTCCTTGCTAGCCTTTTCTAGTGATGGAAGTGGTAGCAGCAAGGGCATCCGTCCTTGACTTTGCACTTTTTAAATATTTTTATTTTATTTAATTAAGCTTATGGTTAAAAATTAAAATGAATTCCAAAATGATGTCATTTTATCCTAGCGTTCCACATGTTATCACCACGTAAGAAAGAGAAAACATTTTAAAAAATAACGTTAATATTTTCCGTTAATCTAAATGAACAGAGTTAATGGAATGACTCAATTGCATTAATTTAACAAATCTTAGAACTTGATTGTATTTTTTTTATAAATTTTAGAATTCAACTGTATTTTTATGACAAGTTTTAGAGTTTCTACTTAACATATCCCACTTTCTTAATAATAAAGTGTTGATGTAGATGATAAGAGAGTTTCCTTTCCTTCTCTTCTTAACATATCCCATTTTCACCTCCGTTGGCCTCCCGGTGACTGTGGACGCTGACATCGACAGGGGCTTTGCACAGCCTTTGGTCTAACTTCGCGTGTCTAATTTAGTTTGTATTTTTCCTGTGAAATGTCTAATAATTGTCACATCATCACCACTGACGAAATTATTAAGAGAAGACTGTCAGCATATTCTATCAACCTAAGTAGACAAAATTACGAAAGTATTTGATTAAACTAGTTTGATAACGTAGGATCTGGTTGCACTTTATAAAGTTTCAGAATTTAATTGTAGCACTTATATCGGAAAAGAGAAAGGGGGGAACACTAAAGCATAAGAGGCCGCTTTTTGTTTCCGTAACTCGGGGTCGGAGGAAGCTCTCTCAGTCTCTTTAATATATGCTAAGAAAACCGATAAAGCAAAGCGAGAGAGGAAGGATTGAGAGAGGAGGAAGAAGATCGATCGAATCCTTCTTCTTCTTCTGTCGCGGAACAGAGAGAACACACGCACGCACACGCTCCTCCTGATCTGATCTAGGGTTTCTGGATCTCTCCTCGATTCCAACCTGCCCCCCATCGTCTCGCCCCTGCGAATCGCGTACGCCCCTCTCCCTTCCTCCCCGCTTCGGTTTCGTTTCTTCCGGATTGCTTTTCGTCGCCGTGCTCAGTTCCGTACATGCGATCGGCCCCTCCCGCTTTCGCTGCCGAGTCTCTAGTTCTTAGCGCTGCGTGTGACCGAGATTTGATGCCCGCTTGATTCTCTCGTTGGGCTGTTCGCTACTGTAATTCTTCGTTGTATGTGGAGTTTAGTTTGCTTCCAGTCGAATGCTGTTTTGGTGGAGGACGACGGCGGGATGTTATTATTTTTCTTTTTTTCCTGTTCTGTGATGTCCCTTTTCGGTCTGTGGTGATGGGTTTATTTCTGTTCGCTCAGCGGCGGGATCGGAGATGTCGAGATTCCACGTGGGCGGCAAGGTCGTGGAACATGTCGACTTGTTGAGGAAAAAGCACTGGACTTGGCGTCTGGATGTTTGGCCTTTCGCCATTCTGTACGTGCTCTGGGCGACTGCGGTCGTCCCTAGCTTGGACTTTGCGGATGCTGTGATTGTACTAGGTGGCCTTGCTGCTCTTCACATCCTGGTCGGGCTTTTCACGGCTTGGTCGGTTGATTTCGGATGCTTCGTCCAGTATGGCAGGGTAAGTGGTTAGTTTCATGATCTCATGGGGACAGTGAATATGAAAATCGTTTAGTTACTTAGTGTTACCGACGGCTCAGGATAACATTCGATTGCTTCTTTTGTGATATGAGTAATGTAATTCGACCGTGCAAATCCTTATTTACTCACTCAGCGCTGACCTTATCTTTCTGTGGATGGACGCTTGTATGTATATTTGCCTTTACACTGGATGTTTGTTTTTGATTTTCTCTTGAGAGAGCATTTGATTTTTTTAAAGGAGAGAGAAAATTACTTTGGAGCTGAAAATAAACACACATGAGGACATGTTGTTTGTCTTCATGCACTTTTGCGGTCACACATACCATCGTAGGGCAATTATGTGCATACACATGCGTTGAAGGTAAATTGAGGGGGCTGGAATGCTGTCCAACTTCTTGGAACTTAAGTTGGGTTTCGCATGATCAGTGCTCTTTTCTGGTTGAAATTTGGGTTTCAGTTGCCTTTGGTATGTGTTTTGGACTGATTGATTTTGTTATTGGTGATTCTTTCGATGTCTGCAGGTAAATGATATACATCATGCTGATGCGTGCAAAATAACTCCGGCGAAGTTTTGTGGTTCTAAGGAAGTTGTTCCGCTCCATTTTCGGAAACTAGTAAGTTAGAATCTTTTTCATGGAACCATTGGATTTAGGGATGTGATAGTTAGTTTATAGCTGTGATTATTTTCTTATGAAATTATGATTTTTGCTTACTAGAAGTGGATGTTGAGCAAAGGATGGACTGTTGAAATAGGTGAATAGTGCATCGTGATTTGAATAGGATCTCGACAATGCAGCAGGGGATGTGAAAATCCCATGAAGTGATAATATGTGTCACAAGTTGGAAAAGTATGCAGGAATATATCAATGTCGACATACTTCTAGTTCTACTGACATTGGTCGATATCATCTACATCTGAGAAAATATAAAACCAAATTAAAATGCCATAGCTGGGCATACTTTTATGAAAATTTTACTGTAGAAATAATGTTACAGCAGATTCCAGTATGCTGGTAGAAGATTAAAAAAATCACAATGATCCTCAAAGAGCATTGATGATAGCTTATGCTTTCTCAATGCTTCTTCTCTTAACTGTATTAGTTTTGCTTCTTCGGTGGGTTGATGAATCGAGGAAGATGCATCTCAGGTGCCTCAACCATGGTGTTTACTCAGTCACAGTAGGGTGCTTTGGGAATGGCTATCCCAATAGGCATCTATTCATCACTAGTTAAGCAATTTTAGGCTCTTTTATAGTTTTTGGGTTGGCGAAAACAGTTGCTTTCACACGCAACTAAAGATCTAGTTGAGAAAGATTGCATTTTCTCTATACTTGATGTGAATGCACTTTTTTGTGCATTAAGTATGCCTCAACAGCTGGGGCCTAAGGTGCTTTTGGACATTTTTCTTTAAAAAATAAGTTGTTTTTCATCTACCAGTTGGATCTTATTATTCTACGTATAAAGGAGACCACAGGAGCCGTATACTCAGTTAAAATGCAAACGTATCTAGGAATTCCTGCACGTTTTACCATGTTGACATTTCCATCAAGCCATCTTCAGCTTGCTATCATTTCTCTGCTTAAACAGCAAAAGATAGAGAGAAGGTTGCAGATTCCTTTGTTGTTCCTGTCAAACGGCTTTTCTCAAAAATGAGTAAGGGACATGTTAACAAGCTACCCATTGGAGTACCGTGTGTTTCATTGGCTTCCAACAGCTGCTATTTTCTGCTTCAGTTTCACTTTTTCATTGGAAGGTCATCTTCAAAACCTTTCAAATTGAGGCTGCCAGACCTCCCATATTCGACTGTTACGAGAAAGTTCCTCACTTGTCGGTTAGATTTTGGTTACTCATGTTATTCCACGAGGAAATTTGTATATGGTTCTTTTAGTTTCCGTGGAAATAAGGAATGCAGTGGGAGAGGAGAAATCTAATAGCCATAGCCTTGGATGGAACTTTGTTCAAGTTCTCTTACCATTTTCCATCTGAAATTTTATAGAAAGAAGATTTTAGGAAGCGCTCCAGAGCCAAGAACTCCCATTTGCAAGGAGCCATATTATGCTAAACTCTTCACTAACTTATGTCTTAAATGTTCACAAGTTTCTTTATAGAAGGCTGGCGCCTGCTGCAAAGAACAGTTCATAATATGTGTTGTTGTTCTCGTCCTTTTCATTCCTGGATCTGCAGTCCAAAGAGGAGGAAGTATATCCCGACTGGAGGTCTTCGAAACTTCTAAAATATGTGGATTCTCAATCTAATAGATATGAGGAAGTTTCTTCGGAAATGCAGAAACTCCTCCCCTTAATCTTCACAGACCGGAGATATAAGAGAGTACCAACATACATGATGAGAGGCCTTTGTATATCCAGTTTGCACATTGGATGTGGATTGCTTTTAAAACGATCGACCATTCCCTGATTAGCATATAGCAATTGACGAGGCATTTCATAGTTCCATGTTGAAACTATTTCAAAGAAACTCTGAGGTTAGCTTATAGAATCTGCTTTAACCTATTGGTTGGATATTTGGTGATATCAGCAGTATATAACTTTGCCAGTCAAATTGCTGCTGATTTTTGTTTTATTTAGAAGGTCCCTATGATATTTAGCAGCATACTTATCCATGGAATTATCTGGCAGTATCTTTTTTTGCTCTTAGGAAAGATATCATGAGAGAAGTTCATGTTCATGTTCATGTACTTCTTTAGACAATGAAGTTTGAATACCAACGGAGACTACGCAATAATTGAAATGATTATTGTTTGTCTGTACGGAATTGAACTTGAAGATGGTGGGCATTCGAGACGTAGGAAGTCTTATTGTGGATGGTTAATATTGAATTTCATTGGCAGGACCAGAAAGATATGTTTTGGCTTTTGTGGAAGCTGTACCCATTAGTTAGAGTGAAAGATTATATTCAAACTGGAAATTAAGTCCTACCAAATTCGATAACCCAAAAAAGCATTTTTAACTTTGAAAAAGATCTGGCTTTAATTGTTATCGTCATGGATTAGCGTTTATGTCCACTTACAAGGAATCTGTAAAACACATTTCTATGTCTTTAAGGTTGCTTTGGATGTTTGTAGTGGTTTTCAAGAAAGAGGGAGGTTAATGGGTATGCTGAAAGATGCAAAGGACATGATTGTATGCAGGAATTGTCATGAAGGAGACATACTCATATCTCATCCTTGATCTGATGGGTGGAACATATGGTTGTGGGGACTATGAGGGTTTGTTTCATATGTTGTCGTATTTTAAAGCCAGTTGAAGGCATGGAGTTACCACATCAATTGAACATTTTGCTCTAAGCCATGCTATTAATCGGAATGCTTCCATGCTTTCTAGTTTGAAAGTTCTAGAGTGTGCTTTCATTTGTCTCTTTGTGCTTTCCATTTCTTTGGCCAACGTGTCTCCAGGATGCTGTATTTGCTATGAGCAACTTTTCAATGCTCTTTTGTTCTTTTTTACACGATTTTTATGCTAATGCCTTACTTGCATGACAGGCAGGTTCTTCATCTTCGGACGTGGAAGAAATTTATTTTGATTTTAGGAAGCAGAGATTTATATTCTCAAAAGAAAATAATACTTTTTGCAAGCTTCCTTACCCGACAAAGGAAACATTTGGCTACTATCTGAAAAACACTGGCCATGGTACTGATGCCAAAGTTGCTGTAGCCACAGAAAATTGGGGACGTAATGTGTGAGTTGCCTTTCTGAATCTTTATCAAGTTGCCCTTTTGAATCTTGCTGTGTGTGTGTGTGTAGTTTTGTTTCTTTTATAAATTTCTTTTATGGGAAGGGTGCCATGGGGGGTCGGTTATGCTTGTATATAGCAGCATCATTGCTGCTCTTATGTGAATAAGGTATCGAGGGCTATTCAGGAGCTCTGGTGTAGTTAAACTATGCATGGTTTTGACCTGACAGTGTGTTTTTGATCTTATGACTATAGTGTTCAATCAGTAATAGAGGTCTTGGAATATAAAGCGGCTTAGTCAAGTAATAGAGGACTTGAACACAACACGGTTTACTTGTTTGTTCAATAATTTCTAGCTTGTGACTTTTAGCTGGTCTGTGCTCGGACTGTTTTTGCTGGAATGACACTGCTTGAGCCTTTGGTTCTGCCTGTATAGATCACTTTAGACATGAGAAACTTAGGTCCTATTGGATAACTCATGACGTGCTGAAAGTAAAATGTTCAATTTCTATGAAATTAAGCATGTCTGGTGACACCAATTACTTTGACTTAAGAATTAGATTCAATAATAAATTCACTGAACACTTTCGGAAGACAAGGGGCTACTAAATTTTTCCAATGAAAGGCCTTTAATGGCATTTAGAATTTTATGCCAATTATTTTTGAGTTTTATTTAAAAGCCATTGGTTGTAAATGAGATAAGGTAGGATTGTTTTTGGTTGAATACATTGTAGAATGTTCACCAATGTTGCACCAAAGCGGGCCTTAGTACAAATATCCACTGTGGAATTATTGGCCCATTGGATGGAGTTATAAGTTGTTGAGGTGCATGGCTCTGCAAATGTGGTTTTCACATCAGGGATTAGTGGACTTTGAGATGGAGTTATTTGTCTTCTTGACTGCAGGTGCTCAGCCCTTGCTAGAGGCAAAATTGGAAAGCTTGTGTTAAGCACTTATCAATCTTTTTGTGCAAATGAATTTTTTTTTTTAATAACACTTTGTGGATCAGCTTGTCTTGCTATATTTGCAGTCATATAGCAATTGTTAAGACTCTTAGGTCTTTCCCTCATTTGTCATAATTTTCTGGATGTCTGTCTGGTGTATTGCTTGTTCAATTGGTTATGGTTAATTTTCCTTTTTAATTGAATGGAAATGTTTCTCTTGCCATGAAGTAGATGACGATAAATATTCAATTCACTATTTTGGGTGCTGTATGGGGTTGGTCATGCATATTTATGAATATAGAGTTTTGGCAAAGGGAGATCAAGTTTGAGCCAAAGAATATCTAATCCTAGCATAGCATGTACTGTTAACACATTTTATTTGTATCCTGTTGGCTTGCAGAAGAAGGTATTTGGAAATCTATGTATGTGCCCACCCATGTATGCAGATTGAGTTTGAGCTTCGTTTTGTCTGTCATATCAATTTGACGTAAACTTTTGGCCAAGATTTATCTATCAGGGCATTATCTCTAGAATTTTTAATGGATTTATACTCCACTATTTTCCTCTATGCAGATTTGATTATCCGCAACCTACATTTCAAAAATTAATGAAAGAGAACTGCATGGAACCATTTTTTGTGTTTCAGGTTTGCCCTCTCTCTCTTCCTCCCCCACCCAAACCCCCAACCCCCCCTCTCTCTTCTTTCTCCCAAGACACACAGAGAGAATTGAAAAAAAAAAAAAAAAAAAAAGAGAGAAGACAAACAAACATGTACGATACCGCTGCAGTTCTATTGTGTAGTAGTTGTCCTGTTGTGGTTAATGCAATTACTTTTTGTTGTAGGTTTTCTGCGTGGGGCTCTGGTGTTTGGATGAGTACTGGTACTACAGTTTGTTCACCCTGTTCATGCTGTTCATGTTTGAGTCTACGATGGCAAAAAGTCGGTTAAAAACTTTAACTGAGCTAAGGCGTGTTAGAGTTGATAGCCAGACCTTGATGGTGCATCGGTGTGGCAAGTATGTTACTTCTGCATTAATTTGACTTCATTCTTGCTGGTTTTTATTATTAGTAATAATAATATGCCAGATGCTTCTGCTTATAGGTGGGTGAAACTCCCAGGGACTGACCTTTTACCAGGTGATATTGTCTCAATTGGACGCTCTTCTGGCCAGAATGGAGAAGATAAGTCTGTTCCAGCAGATATGCTTATATTGGCTGGTACTGCCATTGTGAATGAGGCGATTCTTACAGGCGAGTCTACTCCTCAATGGAAGGTTGTTCTCTTCTCTAGTTGTCTTTATGATCGAATGTAATTGTTATATCATCATTTGCATTATATGTCATTATGTTTGGGTTTTTGCTTGCATTTGCCTTGTGCCCTTTTGTATTTATGGTTTATCAGGTCGAGAATTTCTTCAATGATGAGCAAGTACTCCTCCAATCCTATTTCTTGGTTTTATAAAGTGCCTTAGGCAGTTTCTGCTGAATTTCTTCAGGACTGCTATGACATGTGAAATTGGTTCTTTCTAATTGAATTTCAAGTGTAGTATCTGAAGATTGGTTGATCTAAATAACTAAAGCAAGACTATAGGCTGTGAAGGTTTAATTAAATATAGGTAGCTATTTATCTGGGTTGCAGACTTGCAGCTGCTTGTGGGTTTGGAATTCTGTGTTTTGCTAGTCTTCCTATATTCGGTTTGAAGTGGAATGCTTGTTTGACCATAAAAAAATGCTGACTCCTTTCAGTCAATTGCTGACAATGTATTATCATCTTTTCTTTTTATCTTTTGTTAATGGAATCAGAAAGATGTACTTTCATTAGATACATATTTTATACAAGGATGATAACAATAGAACTTGAATTTTGTTGGGATAAATTTTAGGATTATGTCTTTAAAATGTCAGAACTGGTAATTGTGTATGGTAGTTTGAGGATGTAATCATCTGTGAATTAGCTGCATTCTGATGGATGATGGAGATTGGAGCACTTCTGTGTTTGTACTGGAGTTGAATGCGCATAAAGTTTGTTAGCTATGATTGGGCAGGTCTGTGTAGTGGGCAGGGGTTTTGAGGAGAAGTTGTCTGTGAAGCGCGATAAAAGCCATGTCTTGTTCGGTGGGACTAAGATACTGCAACATACTCCGGATAAGGTAGTTTCTTCTGAGTCATTTGAGTTTGGTTATGGTGAAGTCTTAGCTTACCCTTCTTGTCTTTTATTCTGTCAGACTTTTCCACTGAGAACTCCTGATGGCGGTTGCCTGGCTGTTGTTCTGAGGACAGGCTTTGAAACAAGTCAGGGAAAGCTGATGCGAACAATTTTGTTTTCCACAGAGAGGGTGGGTCTCTGAATTTCAATCCATCTCATAGGATTGAATACTTTGTGGAGTATTGTTCTTGAAACATTTGTTGAGATGAATTATTTATGCATATTGCAGGTAACTGCTAACAGCTGGGAGAGTGGGTTGTTCATATGTTTCTTAGTAATATTTGCAGTAGTAGCAGCTGGTTATGTACTTAAGAAGGTAAGGAAATGCTTGTCAACTTTACGTATTTCTGGTGCATGTGGATCTTATTTATGTGGATGATATTGTTATTCTATTGGTGTAGGGATTGGAGGATCCCACCAGGAGCAAATATAAGCTTCTCCTTAGTTGTTCACTTATTATTACTTCTGTTATCCCTCCTGAATTGCCAATGGAGCTGTCGATAGCTGTTAATACATCGCTGATTGCACTGGCACGCCGTGGGATATATTGTACCGAACCATTTCGGATTCCATTTGCTGGGAAGGTATGCAATTCCCATTTCTCCTTTGCAAATTTTGTGTTTTAATGGGCTAGAAGACAATCGACTATATGGATCATCTGACTGCTTGCGTATGCATCAAGGGGCACAAGCAGATCGTCATGCAAAATTTGATCCTACTATGACAAGTCATAGGTGTAGGAACTTAGATCAGGATTTTGCATAGTTCTTGTTTAGCCTGCAGCATTGCTTTTGGAAGTGGTGCTTTGATTAGCACAGGAAATCTTTTGACAGATAATATAAGATTTCTTTTTGTAATTTCTTAAACCTTCTACCTTGCAGGTTGATATATGCTGTTTTGATAAGACTGGAACACTTACATCAGATGACATGGTATGTTGAAGTACTTAATGAAGACTTCGTCATTGTTTGAAAAGTTATATGTTACATCTTCATTGTTTATTCTTATATCAGGAGTTTTGTGGAGTGGGTGGATTGTCTGGGCAAACAGATTTGGAATCTGATATGTCAAAAGTGCCAGTTCGTGCCCAGGAAATTCTGGCTTCGTGTCATGCATTGGTCTTTGTGGACAACAAGCTGGTATGCTATTAGAGATCGATGATGTACCTTTTTGCTTATTTTACTTAAATGCTTAAAGATTGCCTGCTCATTCTGAGGTTTAAATGTATGGCATGCAAACCAAATACATTATGTTATGATTTTTGACCAGAAGTAGTCCTTGGATTTGTTATGTCAGATAAATTATCTCTTCATTTTACTGGTTGGAGGAATTTTGTTTGGAGGATAGGTTAGTTGACTTCTAGCGATACCATCCTTGCTCTTCTCTTGTTCTTTTTTCACCTGAGTAGATATTTGATGTCCATGGAGAACGGGAAGAATACTTGAAGCTTGTAAATTGTTTCAGTAGATCTTTTGTCGCCATTGTGTGGTATTTGGATAAATTTTCTTTCACCTGAAGTAAGCCCATATGAGTATCTTAGCTTTCAGAAAGAAAAGGTCTATAGGAGCATCTTTAGTTGAATGAACACTGCAATTCTGTGGATATGGATAGAGGTGGCAAGAATAGGCCCCCTGAAGCGTAAGTGACTAAAATAAAAATGAGTACATATATATATATATAGGTGGGCTAAACCAGTGCCCTTTTGCTCATGTTAACACTGTCCAGTTAATGCTACATCCGATTGTTCCCCTCCCCCCCCCTCCTCCTTTTCTTTTTTTCTCCTCCTCTCTCTTCTCCTTCCAAGGGAGAAGGTCAAAAGAAAATGGTGTAACCCAATCTGTATTTCGTTTTTGTGGTTCATTGCTTCTACAGGTAGGAGATCCTCTTGAGAAGGCTGCTCTTAAAGGAATAGACTGGAGTTACAAATCTGATGAGAAGGCCATGCCGAAGAAGTGAGTTGAGTTGTGTATTGGTTTGAAATTTCTCGTGAAACTCTTTTTGGAGGAATTGATTTCTTGAACATAACATGATTTCAAGCTATTGACAACAATGAGAAGTCTGGTGGACTTGCATATATTAAGCTCATGGTTTTTGAAATTAACATGGGTCCTATGATGTATCTGATTTAGTTGGTGATAATGGTCCAGTCATGTCAATAGACTTTCACTGAAATAGATTTATTTGACAGAAAAAGTGAATCTGTCATCTGGTTGAGCATGTCATTTCTTGTACTTTATCTGTTCTTCCTTTGATTCCCATGCAGATATTTAGCCTTTATATGGTCTCTTTTCTTATGCAGGGGAGGTGGTCAAGCTGTGCAGATTGTTCAGAGACACCACTTTGCCTCCCACTTAAAGCGTATGGCAGTTGTTGTTCGTATTCAAGAGGAATTTTTTGCTTTTGTTAAGGTATTATTGCTCATGGATTCAATATCCCAAGGACTGTGTGAATGTGTGCTCATAGAACAAATTTGCAAATTAGATTAGCTGCACTGACACCATTGTACAGGAACCTCTTTGTCCACTTAAATTTTTTTTCTGCCAGGAAGATAAATAGTATATTGGAAAGAAAATTGTGCTTTCCTGCAGAAATTTTTGCATTTTTGGCTACTTGAAGATCAGTGTTCTTCCATTCTCAGCCTATAGAAATGATATAGCATGCTGAGAAACTCGAAGTTGATGAATCATATGCCTCCTATTTGTTTAGGGCGCACCAGAAACAATTCAAGATAGACTGGTTGACTTGCCACCGCATTATGTGGAGACTTACAAGAGATACACACGTCAAGGTTCTCGTGTACTTGCCCTTGCTTACAAGGCACTTCCAGACATGACAGTAAGTGTTCTTTTAGCTCATTTGCATGGTTCTTATTTATTTCTTTGTATCATATATACGATATACTTTCTAACTGCTGGGGAGTGAAGCTTCCTATGAGCTGCATTTGAGTTGTATAAGTCGAGGGTTAACCAATTGGAACCTGAAAACTGTTTTGTTGTATGTACTTTCTATAAATGGTTCAGCTTCATTTGAACCAACTTGAGATGTGTACTGGCTAAATTAATGTATGGAAAGTTTCAGTTACTTCCTGTAGCTTAAGACTGATTTTTGCCACTTTAATATTGTTTGTAATATTTTATGGGTACAAATATGAAAGAGGAGGAAATTAAGGAGGAATTGATGAATGGGAAAAGAAGAATCCTCATTTAGTTTCACAATTATATCCCTAATCACTTTGATCTCTACTAAACAAATTATTATGAAAGTTCTGGAAGCTGATTTTGATGAGAATTCTCCATTTAATTCTGATTTCAGATCGTAAGCTTTTGCCCTTCATCCAGATTTTTCTTTTGAATAAGGAAAGGATTCTAAGCTTTAGAATGAGCTAAATATTAAAACAGTCAAAATACATGATGAAGATTTTCAGCCTGTTGAGGTTAAACCATATTATCAAGCACATGTACCCTAAATCTTACCTTCCCACTGAGTTAAGTTGCAAAAGCGTATCTGCAATATGCATCTTTGCATTTGTCAAACCATGCATGAGACTGATTTGAGGACCATTAGTGGGGTCTTGGCTCATCATATACTTGTTCAATCTCATTTTTGAAGAGGAAGAACAGTAAAAGCTCCTTGCTCTTTAATACCTTGAAAGAACTTCTGTTGCTTGTTGTAAACGCTTTTAACTTGCTTCTATCAAGCCAGAGTAGTGGGGAACGTGTTTATGCAGTCTCTGTTTCATGCTGATTCTCCTGTTAATTGTGTGAAGGTTAGCGAAGCGAGAAACTTGGAGAGGGATATGGTGGAAAGTGGTCTGACATTTGCTGGTTTTGCGGTAAGCAACATACTTCTTCCTCTTCTTCTTCCTCTATCACTTACGCTGGTTTATGGTGACTCCTTGCTTGGTTTTGTCTATCTTTTGCATCGCAGGTATTCAACTGTCCTATCAGAGCAGATTCAGCCACGGTTTTGTCTGAGCTCAAAGAATCATCACATGACTTGGTTAGAAATGCCTCTTGTTAGATATTGAATTATGACATTTATCAAATGCTTGTAAGTTCAACTTAACTCTAGCAGTTGAGCTATAATTGGCCTTCTGTGAAGGTAAGGAAAGGGTAATTTGAAAATGGTTGAGACCCAAATGATCTATTTAACCCATATTCAGCCCCTTCCACGCTTATACAGTGAATGTCATTGCATACCCAAACTGACTAGTAAACACATACTCATCACACCTAGTATTCTTAATTACATTGAATTATTGCTCCAATCCTTTAGAAGATAACTAGTACGCTGCATCTAGTCAGATTCTTTGATCGAAACGGATTTAGCATAGAGTCTGCATAAAATCTAGATCTGCATCCTTGGATTGGTATATTGTCATTAATGTTGTTCTTCTTGTTAGGCAATGATTACTGGTGACCAAGCTTTGACTGCTTGTCATGTTGCTAGCCAAGTTCATATCATCTCAAAACCTGTGTTGATCCTCACTCCTGCGAGGAGCACCATGGGCTATGAGTGGATTTCACCTGATGAGATGGAGACGCATCACTACAGGTAATCTACCTGACCAGTTTCTTTCATTGTTTCACCTTGTATTTGCTGCTGTGTATCTGAATACTATGTTTCATTTGATCATTGTTGTTGTTGTTGCTGCTGGTCCTTGTCTGTTCTCCTGATGTTGTTCTGATCATACTTGAAGTTGATTTGGTAAGAGTCAATAAGCATTTCTAACTCATGTAAATGGATGAAAATTTATCCACTTACTTACTAGTTGAGCACAAATTATCCCCATGCATTGCTCACTTGTGTCATATTATAATTCCGCCAAAAATAGGCGGTGGTAGAGCAAGCAAACAGAACTTGACAAAGTGGAGAAGAAACATTCCATCATTGCTGATTGATGCTGACTCTTTAAATTCTTCTTCTTCTTTGTCTTCTTCCTTCCTTTTGTCTGTGTGGGTGACTCAAACTTGATGCCTTCCATCTTTTTTCTGTTCGTGGTAATATGCTCTTTCCTTTTGCCATGTATTCAATTTCTATTAAGATTGATGTTTGTTTTCCTGTGCGTGCATAGACATGTTAAATGCACATGCACATGCTGACACATATGCATGCACGTGTATAGATTTGTGTGCAGTGATGGTGTGTGGAATTCTGTGTTTAAATGATATTTTTTCCTATAAGAATCTAATGAAAATGGATCTCTGTTCTTTTCATTCAAATGTGAAGTTGAATTTTGTTTCTCTTTGAACTGAGAAAATGTGGTTGTCTTCAGTGAGAATGAAGTCGAAGCTTTGTCAGAGACCCATGATCTTTGTATTGGAGGTGACTGTATTGAAATGTTACAACGCACAAATGCTATTCATGTCATCCCCTATGTCAAGGTACCACTTTTTCTGTGAATCTGTGGTATAACTTGTGCATCTTGTACTTATCTAATTGCATCTTGTTATTTGTCTCAGGTTTTTGCAAGAGTTGCTCCTCAGCAAAAAGAACTCATCTTGACCACATTCAAATCAGTGGGAAGGATGACATTGATGTGCGGAGATGGCACAAATGATGTTGGGGCTTTGAAGCAGGTAGTGTACTGTTCGCTGATCTGATTACTTTCTAGTTATTGTTTAATGTGCATTTTCACTGGTGGTATTTCAAGGGGTTGACCCTGATGAAGCAGCATGATATACTGCGACACATCAGTCTCATCTTGATTTTCAAACTCGAGGCTAGATACTCTACCAAAACTCAATAGAGCTTGATGTTTCATGTTTGAGCCCAAATCAAATAACTGAGATCCAATTCACAAGCTTGGCTTGTCTCGTTTCCCATGGTCAATCTAACTTTTTGAGCTAAAGCCTCTGAAGCTTGAGATTCTAAATAAGCTATATGTAAAATATACTTGGAGCTCTAACTAAGCTGATTGGAAAATTCAATTAGTACCAAGTCATAGCCAAGACCTCACACATCCCCAAGATGCTGCCTAAATTGTTAGAATTCATTTCTTTCTGCGGTCCATTTCAGAATTGGTACTTGAAATAGAAGTCTATATTCCACTTGTATCTTCAAGAAAAAGAGAAACATTTGACTGGATAAGCTTGGTATTGCCTTCACCCTATCTGTTGTTCTATGATATGCTTTTGAGGTTCTGCTTCAGTGGGGAAAGAGTTAAATGAAAAGAAAACTCTCTTTCTCTCTCTCTCTCTCTCTCTTTCACACACACACACACACACACACACAGGCACAGTTACACATTCCTTGTGCACAGAATCCCCACCCACTTGCACATCTTGAGCCTTGTCCTTCCTATATTTTAAAATTGAATCATTCTGGTTCTCTCTCTTCATTTTGTAAATGTGTTGCAGCTGCTTTTGTTTTACTGTTTTGGCCTTATTTACTATTATTTTATTAGTTTGTTTTATGTCTCTCTAGGCTCATGTGGGAGTTGCTCTATTAAACGCGGTTCCTCCGCAGCAAAGTGGAAGTACTTCCAAAGAGTCCTCAAAAGATGAAACTTCAAAGTCTTTGAAACCAAAGAAATCCAAGGTTTCATCTGAATCATCAGGAAAAACTGTAAATGTGAATGGAGAAGGTTCAAAGAGTAAAGCTGTCACAAGGTCAGAAACAGCAGGTCAGCCAATTGCTAATCGTCATCTGACTGCTGCTGAGGCCCAACGACAGAAGCTAAAGAAGATGATGGATGAGTTGAATGAGGATCCTGATGGTCGTACAGCCCCTGTTGTCAAGCTTGGTGACGCCTCAATGGCATCACCCTTTACAGCGAAGCACGCGTCTGTTGCCCCCACCACTGACATAATTCGTCAGGGACGCAGCACCCTCGTCACCACGCTGCAAATGTTTAAGATACTTGGTCTGAATTGCCTAGCAACAGCATATGTGTTGAGTGTGATGTATTTGGATGGTGTCAAGCTTGGTGATGTGCAGGCTACAATCAGTGGGGTATTCACTGCTGCATTTTTCTTGTTCATCTCACATGCAAGGCCCCTCCCAACTCTTTCAGCTGAAAGACCTCACCCTAATGTCTTCTGTGCCTATGTCCTCCTCTCCCTCCTGGGTCAGTTTGCAATCCATCTGTTTTTCTTGATCTCTTCTGTGAAGGAGGCTGAAAAGCACATGCCTGAGGAATGCATCGAGCCAGATTCCGAATTTCATCCCAATCTGGTGAATACAGTTTCTTACATGGTGAGCATGATGCTCCAGGTGGCTACCTTCGCCGTGAATTACATGGGACATCCATTCAACCAGAGTATTTCTGAGAATAAACCCTTTCGGTATGCCCTTTTGGCTGCTGTTGGCTTCTTCACTGTCATCACGTCTGATATATTCAGGGACTTGAATGACAGCTTAAAATTGGTGCCTTTGCCACCTGGGATGAGGGATAAGTTATTGGTCTGGGCTCTTCTTATGTTTTTGACCTGCTACTCGTGGGAGAGATTGTTGAGGTGGGCTTTCCCCGGGAAGATTCCGGCTTGGAGGAAACGGCAAAGGCAGGCCGCTGCTAATATAGACAAAAAGAAGCAGCTCTGAGGGAAAGACCTGTGAGCGTGGAAGGCTACACCAGTCACTTGGACATATAGAGTAGATGGCACAACTGAAAACACTGGAGAAGTTTGATTGGCATAGTTATGTGCCAGTTTTGTTGCCCACACAAACCCTATAGTTTCTCTGTAATGTGGTACAGAACATTTTTGGATCTTTAATGATTTTTCCCCTCTAGGAATTCCCTCCAATTGTACCTCACTAATCGACAGCCACGGTGATTCATGGATGATCGCCCAAACATGAAGAGGATATGGGCTCTTTTCTTCTAATCGTATTGTTCCCTTTTTATCTTAGGCAAGAACTGTACTTACAGGATATGTGGTCACTTCTGAGTACAATTACACTTGATATGCACATTTCTCACATATCAAATTAAAATATTCGTGATTTTCTTGGTGACCTTTTTAATATAAATGCTTTGTTGCGAATATAAGGTGAAAATACGTGGGTGATGGTGTCGTGGAGTCGAAGAGGGGGGTATGAACCTCTTATTGGTTTCTGGGAGGGCCTGGTCTCTGAGAATACAAGTCAAACAGGCGTTCCACAGCACGAGCAACCAAGAGGAAAATTATCTGATGCTGTTCTGTCCATCTTTGGTTTTCTTGACACCCTCTTTCATGCATCGACGATTGAATATCTGTTCATGCCAGTGTCTGTGGTCACGTGTGATTTATTATGATAATTGATCTCTCATTAGACGATTGTGCCAGATTAGCATCTAATGGATTGCAGTGTTGGAGATTCCCTACATACAAGTTAGATCAATTTGTGTAAAGGGAACGACATGTTATCTAACACAATATTAGAGCGCACGTGGCTGTGGAGAAAGCAATTCTATTGATAAAGAAGTCCGAATCTTCACTCCTTTTTGTCTATCAATATTTCTTGAAAGTTTCAAGTATACGCATCAAGTTTAAATAAGATTAAATAACAAAGTTATTTTACATTAGGTGGCCAAAGAAAAAAGTCCACACAAGTTCATAGGAATTCCGGCCACTAAAATAATTGAGAAAGATCTTATTTCTTTTCAATTGGATCATCCCTGGATTACAAAAAGCCTTGGCTCGGAAACATTTATCAGGAACAACAATTTGTCTCTGTGCAAAACCAATATGCCAAAAGGTTAAAGCATCTACACCAAGCGACATAGCAAGTCGCTTATCTTGTAGAATGACGATGCCAGCTACACTGTTGATGCCCCAAAAAGATCGCTGAAACTACAACATTGTCGTTGTTTACCGACCCCAACCAAAAGAAAGAAAAACTACAACGTTGTTTACCAAAAGATTACACAAAGTCAAAAATTTCTAACCTGGACTTTACTTTCATGCCAGACCTAAAAATTCCACATTTTTACTCTTCCACGCCTTATATTATCTGCAACTAGCAGATCTTAAAGCATGTCTACTGCGAGAAGATTTTCTTACAACCTTCTGGGTCGTCCCTTTTTCCCAGGCAACATATCTTGTAGGAGAAGCCCACTCAGCGCTCAGCCAAACACAGCAGCCACTATCACCAGTCTGGTATTTGCCTATTTGTGCGTAGTTTGGTCAATTACCAGATCAAACCATACATCCTGGAACAACACAGATCATAAATCAATGGTCAGCCATATGGAGATATTTTACATATCAGCATTGAATTCATACTCATAGTTGAGTTCAAATCGAGTTTCCTATGATATTAGAAGGTAGACTGATGACTAGTATCTACGACTCCACAAATTTCCGATAATTTACTTTAAGAAGACTATTTGCATGGGAACAGATGTCTGATGAGTGTAATACCGAGTAGTTTTGCCTACCATGACAAGAATACAGTGAACAGACACGCTAATTATAGTGATCGCAAACTCGTTAGAACTGCACAGAAGGACAGCATCACATGGACCAACGTTATCATAGAACCTTGGGAAAGGAGAGCACACCTTTGAGAAGGCGTCCAACCTTCAAGCAACGGAGTCAGATTCAAGTTTCTTCTTCACATCATCAAGGCAACATTGGATATCAGACAATTCTTTGGTGTCAACAAAGTTTCCAGCCTGAATTGAAATCAATACCCTCATTAGCAATTGTCCACCAGACCATTCCAAGAACAAACTTCTTGGTATAAATGACAGCAGTTCTAAATTCATAAAACCCAGTTTAATTTCTTACTACTAACTGAAACCTGAAGTCATTTTCAAACAGGCAATGTAGCATGCTTGCCTGTCTAATGATGCTTTTCAAGTGCATCTCAGCTGCAAGGAGTTCTCTTCGGCTTCCAGTAGATGATGAAATTTCCATATATACTCTGCAAAGGTCCAAGGACGCCAAGGCGAACTTCTTAAACCGATCACTATCCTTCCACAAATCCGATCCCTGAGAGATAAAGGAGGAATAAGGATCACATTTTGGATGTCCAATATGTTCATTCAAACAATATTGAACTAAGAGAAACTACCATATAGAATTAACTGACTCCATGGATCCAAGACGTTTGAGTTCAAAATCATTCATACAGTAGTTTATTAGAACAAGATGATTTAGCAACACAGTTATATTTTCACTGTGAAACAGGCTAAAGAAAGTGTAGTTTAGTTTGATCAGCAGGCAGACCGGAATGAACTTTCAGTTTGGTCGATTTTAGCACAAGACTAAAACTAAACAAGAAACACATTGGACTACTATAAGAAGCAGTCAACTAGATGCCTCTTGGCAACAGTATTTGAGACTACCTGATACGACCTAACTTGCTTCAATAGGGCCTCAGAGCACATTACAAGATCTCCTTTCATTTTGTGCCACCTTGCATATAACCCCCACGTATCTGCTCCTGCACCACTTCGAACTATCTGCATTGAAAGAGATTTACATAAATTGCATCTAAGACAAAAATCATCTGTTCTCATTCGAGTACTTGTTGCAAATGATAACAGAAGCATCATTTAATTTTCACCCTAAAAACTTTGCATTTGGATAATTGCAATCTCAAATGCGCCAGTCATCATTTAGCTGGTATGTCTAGTACAGTTTCACATCATCAATTGCACATTTGTCTAGCTCTTACCAAATGGAAATTGTTAAACAGGGGATTAGATCAGTAAGGGGCCAATAGTGGATTTCCATAAAAATGAACACTATGGCATGATGAGCACATGGAGTTAAACCTCATTTAACTCACTCATAAAATACCTTAACATGGAAAGCATGCCAAGTAGTTGGAAATTGATGTCATATAAGCAGTTGACGTTCAATGTTCATAATCAAGCTTGAAAATAATAAAAATGTGAGGATATTCATCTTATGAGAAAATGACTATCATTTGAGGATAGAGGGATTGCGCAAGTAGTGACAAGTCATAAAAGACTTTGGTTTCTTATGATTTATACACAATCCATGCAGTAGGTTCTGGATAGATAGTGACAAGTAACAGCAAAAAATATGCTTGCTTTGGGCGTTTATTTAGAGGAATAAATAAAGCTTTTCATTTCAGAGGTTGAAATGAACAAAGTGATGAGGAAAAAATAGCAAACCTGCTGTAAAATCTTTCCGAGAGAGTCTACCAAGTGCTCAGTTTGCCGTAGTCTCCCCGCCTGAGGATCAGTACATCCTGAATCATTACCCGACTCTGTGTCGGAATCAGGAGAATGACTTTGATTGGTAGAAAATCCAGCTCTTTTTTCTATCTCTTCAGTGATTTTCCCTAATAACTCGGCATCTACTCTTTTACTGTTTGTCATATTCAGTACCATCTGTGTAGCTTCCAAAGCCTAAGAGGAAAAGCAAAAGAATGGAGTATCCATTTTAGTAAAAGATTTCTCCAACTTATTGCACTTCAACCAAGAGAGAAAATGGGTATTTGAAGAAAATTTTTTGGTCAGCAGTATGAGGCACCATCCCCTCTTAGCTGCATTAACAACTGGAAAATCAAATTTGACAAGGGAAGACACTTAGTCATAGAGTCAAGCAGAATTCACGGGAGGCACCAGAACATGACCCTTCCAACTAAGAAGGGCACATTGGTCACGTTAAAGGGACAGTAATAGGTATTCAAAATGAATAGAATTAAATATTGCTATTTAAGATCAAGGAACTTTTTTAATAATCTAAAATGAACTGTTCATCGAACTAATTTTGTACTATTTTCCAATTCTCACTAGTTGTTGCATGCATTTTTGTCTTGAATGGTGCCATGTTGCCTAAGTTATCATCATCCAGCACCTGCATATAATTTCATGACTCAACCCTCATATGGTTGATGGTTCCATATATAGCTCGCATGAGATCTTTAAATTCTTGTCCTTCCCAGATGAATCCTAAGAGATTGGTCAAGAGATTGCTAAATCTGTTGATCAGTTACAACAAAATGCAAACAATGGATGTAGATACTCAAGATTGACTTCAACTGCATTTTTTAGATGTGCCCTGTAGACTCGAGCTG
The DNA here is from genome assembly GCA_017140615.1 of Eucalyptus cladocalyx. NCBI lineage: Eukaryota > Viridiplantae > Streptophyta > Magnoliopsida > Myrtales > Myrtaceae > Eucalyptus > Eucalyptus cladocalyx. The sequence continues at coordinate 78,332,433 of CM029523.1, read as the reverse complement.
AGTCCTATGACACAACTAAAGTGATGAGTTTAGCAAATATGCCTTACAAAGCCGTAAGCCGCCAAAACAAATAAAATCTATAACTGCTATAACAAGTTCGTATCAAATTACTACTAGTTCTGGAATATGAGTCACTAAGACATGAACCAAACTGCAAAATTTGATGTTCAGTGGTTAACACCGAAACTTGTCTGGCATGTGGTCAATATGCTAGTAATCACCATCCTCAAATTACCTCATAGTGAACACTAGTAATTCCCCATAAAATAATAGTGAACTAATTTACGCACTCATGCTATGGTACATGCAAAATTTTGAATGTTGATAATCTCCAGGGTTAAAGTAATTTGCTCAATGCCATTGTAATCACTATCCTAACATTGCTTATTTATTCTTATAAAGGTTCAGTAACTCAACTTATTGTTACCAATGGATGTGAAGTAGAGATGGAGGACAACAAAGGCTGCAAAATTTTCCCTTTTCTGGCTCATGGCACTGAAGAAATGCCCCAATATATGATAATAGACAACCATAACCTAGGGTAACACATGTTTATTTTAACAGAGCACCAGTGAGGTGCCTTCCATTCACAGCCTAGAGGCTAAAAAATATCTAAGAAATTCAAAGACTGTGTCAGAAGAGCTCCACCACAATGCCTCAAAAAAAGGTGGAAAGCCGAGTATCCTTTCCAACATATAAAACTTTCCTTATTTTAAAAGCCCACCATTTTCTTTTATTCAAAATAACTTGAAGAACAGAACGGGAGTTCAAAAACAATAAAGCTTTTAATTTTTTTAACAATAATTAAGTCCAGACCAAGCTGAGTTCCTCTCTACCAGACCTGCCACAAACCAACTAGAGTGCAAGAGTGAGAAAGCCTTCAAATATGCATAGAATCAAGCATCGTTCATACATTGAAGTTGCCCCATTTTTGATAGAAATGTTAACATCAATTGGGTATGTTTCAAGCATATAGAACCCACTTATAGGTAACTAATAGTATGTGGGGCAGTTGAATGAAAACAATTTCTACCTGATTGATATTACCGACATCCATGGCAACTTGACTAAAGTTCTCCCACAACTGCCAGCTGTTTCTTCTGCCAACAGAGCATTTTATTTTAGATTTACTTGATCTTTCACAGTTTGACACTGCAGTCGAAGAAATCCCAAACAATACTACAAAAGATAACAGACTTAACTTGAACTTCAAGGCTTCCTTAAATGCAATAAAAGCTTCTTTGCTTCTCTTTTTTATCATATGCCTGCAAAGTAACATACAAACTCATTTTAATTTCCATAGTTAGAGTAATACCATATGTATTACTTTGCGAAGAACAAACAAATTATTATCTAACTTTTAAAGACCACAAAAGCTGTAGATGAGGTACAATTCCTGCAGATTATAAGGGCATTGGCAAACATATGGGAAGCACAGACAAGGTACTTCCTCTATTTACATCATATTCTGTATGCAGTATATAAGAAATGAGGAATTGTGCTGGTCAATAGATGCTTTTTTTTTTTTTTTTTTTTTTGGGGGGGGAGGGCACAAAAGAGAGGCGAAGACCATGAGACATCTCCTTCACTGTCCTTGGACAAGAATGATCTGGGCAGCCTCTCAAGCCTGCACCAGGCTATCTCCGGTTATAGTAGGATATAATTTTTATTGCCTCATGTTAAAAAAGAAAGGATTTCCTCAATCCCTCTCATTGTTTTTTGGTTGATTTGGAAAGAGAGGAATAAGAGAGCCTTCATCAGAGAAATGATGCTTGTTTTTGCAGTACACTTTTGGTGCAATGGAAAATATGTGAGGATGTAATTGTTTTAATTGACATTGTAGATGATTTGTTTTGTAGCTGAGCTCTTTTGGTCACGAGCTCTTTTTGTACATGAATTTGCATCCCCTTAGTGCCCTATAGTAGTATTTCCTTTTACCTATTAATAAATTAAAAAGAAATTGTATCCATATACCTTATGCAAATTGCCCTAGTTAGAATGATGATGCTCGTTACTTCACAGGGGACAAACAAACTATCATCTAACTATTAAACACCACAATGGCCATAGATGAGGTACAATTCATCAAATAATAAGGGAGTTCCCAGATATATACTCCATATTCAAGAAAATGCAGATAGGCTACTTCCTCTATTGACATCACATCCTTCATGCAATAAAGAAGAAATTATATCCAGATTCCATAGGCATATGCTATGCATACCGTACAAAATGCACTCATTTAAGTTCATCTTATCTATACGAGTGAGCTGAAACTCGGGCGGGCTTTACTGCACACACATGCTTTAATCTTAATCCTTCTTTATGCATCCTTCTCCTTCCCCCCTTAAAAGCTAGTTATCCTCCATGAAGCTTGTTAAAGTATCCCACAATGCTTGTCAATGGGTTTCAATGGGCTTTATATACACACATTCTCCCTTTACCTATTTGCTTGTATTTTTTGGTTGAATATTCTTACATGGTATGACATATTTCGTGTGTGAGGTTCTCTACCAGTTGCACGTGCTGTGCTCAGTCCCATTCACAGATGAGAGGAGGCATTAATGTATCCCACATTATTTGTCTACAAGGTTTCTCTGGGCATTATGATCATATAGGCTTCCTCTACCAATCAACTTAAGTTTTTTGGTTAGATTTTCTAACAAAGTCCAACGGTCATAACAGTGTCAATGTCTTAAAAAATTAATTGGATTTTACACCTAGAACATTTTCAAGATATATAGAAAAACTCACTAAGCTCCCAAGTCAGCAATGGTACTTACTCGTAAAGAAGCAAGAACAAATAGGTTAGTGACCTTCCTTAGACAGAACACCATGCTTGGAACAAAAGATAATTTTCTTTTGGTACCTTTCTGAAAGAAGCAGGCGAAGGACATAACATGTGATACACCAACTAGTAAGACCATCCAATTTCCAAATTGGCAGCAAGATAATGTTATAACTTATTCAAAGAGTGACGATATGAAATGGTACCACTGAGAGGCCAGCAGGGCAGTAAAAAGAGGAAAGAAGCTAATCAAACCTCATAGAGATCATACCACAGGAAAAATAGAAATGCACCACTGAGCATACATGTTCACATCAACCATTCACTGGTAGGATTGTGATATAGTAGAAAAATGAGATATAATACACAACAACCAATAGACAAGAAGGGTCTAAAAAATGACGAGACTCACAAACAAGCAATATTGTTCCAAGCTTCCCCATTATCTGGATCAAGTTGAACTGCACGAGTGAACCCATCTAGAGCCTTTTCAATGTCCCTCGCCTATATCAAAATTAGAAAACCAGATTGTATACTAGAAAAATATGTGCAATTAAGAAAAGAACAAAACCAACAGGATATAAAACACTATGCAAATCAAACTGGGTTTGAACCATGCTAACACAAAATACCTTTAAAGCTGCAGCACCCAATGCAAACCAGCCATCTGGATACAAAGAATTCAAGGCCATTGCAGACTCCCTAAGATGGAACAATGGAAACAGTGCATGTCCATGTCAACCATGGGATAGAGGCCAAAAATTATACATAAATTGAAACAAAAAGGTAAAGTATGCATATAGACTTACCATAAAACCATAGATTTCCCATAGTCCCCTCTGTTGTATGCACTTCGAGCAAGGGACCTCTGTTAAAAAAATGAATTAACAAAAAACCAGCATTTTAGAGGAAAATGGCTTCAAGATTTATGGATCAGCAAGACCAATTTGCAACACATATGGAGTTAATAATCTTGGGTGGCTGTCTAATACGTGCAGACCCTGGCCATGGAGAAGGATTTTGGAAATGCGTTAGGAATGATTTTTCGAGCTTCATTGAGTACAAGGTCGGACATGGGTCCTCTATTTATTTTTGGAACGACCACTTCTTTGAAAGAACTTTTTTCCTATCCTCTTCAGGCTAGGCACAATGCTGGGGGTGCTATTAGTGCTTTCCACTCCACTAATGCAAGTGGTAACCAATTGAATGTCCCCTTTGTCCACATGTCTGGATCAACAAGACAACAAAGTCTAATGCACCTGACCTCAGGTGGTACACTTTCAACCATAACATTTTGTTTCGTGCTCTTATAGTGCAAACTGCCATCGAGGAATCCTGACTTTAGATGTATATAGATTTTAAGAGTCAGCCTCTCTAAGCTGCCTTCTTTATTGGGATGTATTACAGGAGAGTATTCTGACAACTCTCAGAAGGGATCTTCAGCTAGTGAATAGAAGCTTCTCTAAGTTGACCACATCCTAATTCATTCCCAGAATGAGACTACTGTGAACACTGCATTGGGACTTTTAGGCAGTCATTGGTTGAGGCTTCCACACTTAAAGAACTACCCCAGGCCAGGAAAGAACTTATTTTGCAAATAACAAAGAGAAAGAGATCGATCATAGCTAATATTCCTCTGGCATCTTTTTAAATTGTTTAAAGGAAAGAAACTTGAGGCCGCCTGCCGCCTAAGAGTATAGTTTCCTTGATGCAAAGATAAGACGCTAAGATATTTTGAGACTTTGGATTACTTGAAACCACTTTTCTTATGTTGTTAGAATTAGTGGATTCTCTGTGTAATTGTATAGGGGTACTACTGCAACCTTCTGAGCACCTTTCTTAATGAATTTATTAATTTAGCTAAGTAAGAGCTCTGCAGCATACAGGAGGCCACTAATGTTTAAGAAAGTCCAACTGGTCGCCACTCCCTGAATTCAAGTAAACTGTTTATTTTTTTAGGCAAGGCACACAAGACATCAACAATTCTAGACTTTTCATACTCCTATTAAAGGGATTTTGTCCCATGCACTATATATATAGAATAACACGGACCATCCCATATCTAAAGTCCAGTAAAGCATGTAGGCCATGTTCTGTTTGCATAATCAGAGCAAAATATGACTTTCCAGCTGTCTTTAGGACAATATTGGTTATAACATGCTCAAGGCACAGTGGAACAGAAAGACAGTTATGTATAAAATTACATATTATTTTGATGAAAAATATTCCTGCATGCAAATTAGAGTTTAAACATTGGCATGTGGACGAGTTTATTCTCGTATTGAAAGGTGAGTTTACCATAGCAAATCAGATAAGTAGCATTAAACAAAGCCTGCTTTCCAAATTTCAAACAGAGTATTGCCTGAGCTACACAAATGGCCACCGCCAAGCTCAATGTCTTACAAATAGTTTATTTTGTTCTTCTTGTGATACAAAGAGAGTTGCCAAGATCTATAAGTAAATCGGAGCGCCGGTGGTGACATAAACAGGTACATTATTAGTCCTTCTTTCAACTCCAGATCTGGACATATGGTTGTTATTGCAAAATATGACATCAAGATACGTTCTTCATTTTCCTTAAAATTTCCTTGATCTAACTTTCAATAAACCTAAAACAGCATGTATTACCCCTGCTTATGCCATCACTTTGAAACCTAAGACATATTTGGCTTCCTTGACCTAACAACAGAATAGCTCTGGCATGAACATCATGGGATTAACAAAATGTAATGTGCCTGTTACCTTAGCTCGAGCAGATCGACCATTTGAAACTTCCAGTGCCTTTTCATAGCAGGCATCATTATTTGTCACATCACCCAATGAACACCTAGCAAGTAAAATAGAAACAAATCCAAGCTCTCAATTTGCGACAAATTTTAATTGAGCAAAACTTTAAGCAGAACATTACTACAAATTTCTCTCTTTCAAGTTGGTGATTTTGCCAGGTATCTCTGTTCATAGGCAGGCATAAAAAATCTCAAACCAAAGAAAACGCACAACACTAATCAAGAAATAATGACAAAATCTATAAGCCACATACCACAGTCTGGGGTCATTGGACATGACAGAGAGCCTGGTTTTAATCAGTTCTATTGCTGCTGCTTTCTTCTCCAACAAACTGAAAGACAAATCAATAAAGTGTCAAACAGGAGGTTAAACCCATATTAAAATACTCACTTCTCCACAACAGCTATCATATCATACCAATAGCAGTATATAAGATTGTCCCACAACTCAAGATCTTCAAATATCTTGACTGCCTCTCCCATCAAACCACAACTAATTAAAAATTCACCATATTCCCTGCGAAAAATTAGGTAAAAAGGTACCATAAGTTCTCACACAAAGTGCAGCAGAAAAAATGCTACTGTCAATATCATGAAATTCCTTGTTAAAAAAATAAAAGAGATACAAATTCATGCATATGTAAAAAGTTCATAAACATATACACACATATATACATGACAGCTGCACAGAAATGCATACACTGATCTGAATAGACAAATATGTATAATTAAAACGCGTGTACATCTGCATCTTCCTCCTAAAAATGGATACATCAGTAAATGTGCCTGTTTTCATTGCCAGCTAATATGTATATTTAAAACCTTCTATTTGCATAACTGAAACATACTTTCGCAGTGCAGGTATAGTAGGCATATATACTCCAAAGCTAGAGAACATCCTCTCAGCAACTTGAGGAGGAGGCTCAGACACACCCTTAACCTGAAATATAGAAACCATGGTTGTGGTAAATCAACAAAAGGACAAGAGAGAGCCGTTTTTAATAATCCAAGTAAGACATCATTATAGAAACGATAAGTGATAAATCAATCCATGGATCTTAACTGGTGCTTCAAAAAATGAGGTCAAAGTAGAACGAATCTAATTAAGATGTCATTCTTAAAGGAAAAATGAGCTGAGTCAAATAGATGCCTCTATACCAAAGTATCCATCATCAGCAAAGCACGCTCCTTTGTCCGACTACGAGTGGACTCCCAACGTATACGTAATATGTCACAGAAGCAACGTATCTGAAATAACAGAGGGGGAAGGATTTAAATTAAGGAATTGGATACATAACAATGTGTGACCAGAAAACTAGACCAGATGGCCAAAGATTGATCTTCTACAGAAATATAACAACAAAATATGCATTGATCATCAACTGACTATTTCTAGTAACAATAGATAGCTTTCATAAAAAACAAGATCATAACATCTTGAATATATTATTAATAAGTGGTCATGGTCAAACTAGAATAAAGATGATAACAATGGAATAAATAGCTCTCTCTTTTTGTATAAGCAAGATCCCACATTCTTGGCACCAGGGCATTACAATATGCAGCAAAATTACAACACAATAAAATTTGACTTACGATGAAATACAGAGACTGCTGGGAATCAACGGCCTCTATATATGGAGCCATATCCCATCCTGAAATCGAATAAGGAAGTAAGTACCAAAATAGTAGCTCCTACATATTTCAGATGAACATACAACTACACTACCTATTAGGATAGTGGTGGACTTATAGTATAATATGGCCATGAGTCTCCAAGTTAGTAGATAATGGACTAAAAATGTTTGTATGTGTGCAAACATGCAAACTAAACTGATATTTATCATTTTCAACATATAACCTTGTTCATAATTGGTTTTTCCAATAAAGTGCCACTGTTTTAATTTTCAGGCTAGAAAAGGCATCCAGATGTTAGTACTCAAGGGTCAAGCATTAGGATGTCACTTAGCTTTATTGTTTTATGCTACTTATGACGTATGCTAGCCTCATGAACCACCCAACTAGGACTGTCCACCTAGTGCAACAAAAAACCTGTGGATTGGCTTCTCTGTCCCATGATTTTTTCAAACTCGAAGAGGGTTGCTTCTCTCTCTAACTGAGAAAACACGCGGCTTCAATTCTTCATATGCAAAACTTACAATGTGACGAGAAGGTCTATGAAGTCAGGTTCATCACATGACCATTCTTTTTCTTCAGCGCCATAAATATTTCCGCAACCAAACTCTTTCACTTTTTACTAACACGTGTGTGTGATCCATTCCCACCACTATTCATAGTTTAAATGTCTAGCATATTAACATTTTCTGTTTTCGATTCTCTTTTAAACTTTCCAGTGCACTGCCTCTTTCTGTGCATCAATGCTCGATGGTTTAAATTGTCTTTGTGGATAACCCCACAATATATGTATACTGAAAACATTCTCAAAGGGTAGACATTTCTAGTGATGATTAACTAAGAATAAATGCTTATGTAGTTAAATTAAGGCCAATTTTTCAACATCCAGACCAAACAAAAGAGAAGCGTTTGCAAACCACAGATAAAATAAGGAATACATGGTCAAAACATTACTTTGCATCTCATCCTGTCGAGAGCTCCTTTCTATCAGAAGGCATTTTGCCAGGATGACTGCCTGTTGGATTGCATGCAATGGGAGAGCCCCAATACTATCACTCTGAACGCTTTGAACAGCACCCTTAACATCACCGTGGTTATTCTCTAACAATTTAGGAGTCATCAAAACATCAGAGGTCTCACATGTCGTATGTTGCGGTGATCTCGAATTATTTTCACCAAGCCTCATCAAGGGCTCTACGTTTTCATTGTCCAATGAGCTTACATTTGTAACAAGTACCCTTTGTGCTTTTGCTTCTACCTAGGATCAAATATTAAAGAAAACGGAAAGAAAGTTATAGAGAGATGCAAACCCACTTCAGTCCAGGCAAAAGATTATAAAACATTCCAACTGCTCCTCTTCAGAAAAATTTGAAGAGAGACAAAACGCAGTTATAAATCAAGTAGAAAAAGGGCTGAAAATAGTATGTTCAGATAGCAACACCAATTATGTCAATTCTGTAATCCTAGGGGAAATAGAGAAGCACAAATGATGCATTGCAGCCATTCATTTGCATGGGTCCCAAAACAGTTCCCATGAAATGAGTTCTGCCACAATAAAACAACAATGAACACGAGCACGAGCAGCAATTCTATTCACCTGATGTGCAGTTCGGAATCCAAGAACCCCAGTCACTGAGAGCTGAAGCCCAGCAGCCATTTCCGCTGAATCAAAATGATGCCTATTGGTGACGAAAAACATCAGCATACATATTGCATCCACATCATACCTTCAGAAAGTGTAATGAGTGGACCAGATTTTTGATGCCATGCAATGTGGCAAGCCATCACAATAGGCTACACTTGAATCATTTTATTGCTGTAAGAAAACGATATTGCTTTTTACCAATAAAAACGGAATATCATTGAAGTGGCAGCAGGAGGTTCCCATCTCTATATGAAAGTCATTTAGAAGACCTATCAATCTACTGTGGTCATTAAAGAATAACTTAGTTGTAAAGAACTGCAAATACTTCACATTTACACAATCTCTACATCCTCAACTACTCTCTTATATCTATCCCTCCATGCTAACCCAGAAGGTGTATAGGGTATAAATTGTGGACACTTCTGCTTGGCTCTCTTTATCTAATACCTTCCATGCCCCTATTAACTCCTCCATATATTTTGCTGTTACCAACCTGACACCCATGAAAGCTAAAAATTCCAGATATCTCGGGTCACAGGACAGTGCAGTAACAAATGGTCCACTTATTCTGCTGCTGCTTTGCAGATACTGCATGTATTTACCAAGATTGTCCCTCAAGATTGTTGATAGTTAACCACTTGACCAAGATGCCTCCCTTGTAAAAGAGGAAAACATAGTGGGCACAGTTCATTTACAAATTATTCTCCAAAAAAAATTTGGATATCCATCTCCCTGGTTGCCAAACCACAGAATATTCGTTGAATAAACTCAACGAGATTCTTCATTCATTTTTTTTCCACCAGGAACGTTTTACAAAAACCAGCTGGTTGACTTTGGTCATGTTGCCTCAGCCTAAAATCTCTAATTGCACAAGAAAAAGTGCTAGTAGGTCATAAATTGCTGACTATTTTAGGATGATCTTGTACAGAGTCGGATGTCACCAACGAATTCGATGTCTATTGCCAGATCAACATTTTTAGAGAATTTAATCAAATGCATGGAGCAGCCAAATGTCATATCATTACACAAGCACTGTCAAAGAAATGATATATTTTAGGAAGAAGTAAGAACAACATACTTTATTCAATGAGAATGATAACATGAGCTGAACATGTAATACTCACTGCAAACTTGGTTAATGACAATTAAAAGTGTAAAATGGGAAAAAAATATGAAAACTCACCTGCAAGAATCAATCCTTCCATAGCTATGTTCCACCATACCTGCTTCTAGATGGACCATTGATACAATTGCCTTTTTTTCATCATCGCCTAAGTTGGGACCCCAGTAATCAGATACCTTCTCTAAAGTGCCAAAATGCTGCAAACTCTCAGCACTATAGACATGCAGGAGATCAAACAAAGAAGAAGACCTCTCATCCAATAGTCTTTGATGAATAAACAGTACACGAGCCAGCCACCATGACATGCTTTGTAGTCCACCCACTGAAGCTATAGTGCCATGAACTGAAAAGTCCTTTGTCCTCACAAGCAACATCTTGGCAAGAACTATGTACTATCAACCAGAAGAGATACAGAGTCAAAAACATTTGTTGAGAAATAGATACTTGAAAAATCCAACAAATTACATGTTCTTCCCAACAACATGAAAATTGCTTCATTGAATCACGTTTTTGAAATAGCAGATTATAATTATTTCAAAAAGAAAAGGTGTAATTCTGTTGTAAGATTTGTAGTTACGCAAAGAGATGTAATCGTCAGTGCAATGCCTGATTGAGGAGATTACTGGCATTCATACTTCACGCACGTATGGATTTTCCTTCGTTTTCATTTATGAGTTTCAACAAGAAAAAGTATCAACTTTGTGCTGCTAAGATCACTCTCATCATCCTATGAGAATTCATTCAAGTAAAGCATTAAGATGTAAAATACAATTGCTGGTGCAATCAAGTTTAAGAAACACCACCAAATCCAGTTGCTACGTCAACAAACACAGGCAGAGGCACAAGTGCACACACACCTAGACGAAAGAGCATCTTTGATTTCCCATCACAGTTGCTTTTAAGGTGTTCCACTCCTACATCGGTTGATCAAATGGCTAGATACAGGGCATAGTACGTTTAGTACATGGCATAAAAATGGACAAGGAATAGTGATCACTCTCATCTTTTACCACCAGAAAAACCAAGTCCCAGCCTCAAGGCATGCAGAAGGGGAGAGAGATCACACGTGCGCGCACGATATAAATGAGTTACGCACACATAGTGTCACATATAACATACATCAAAACATAAAAGCAGACAAATACAAACCCACCTGAAGATGAGTGAATTTTCCGAGCAAATCAGAACCTGCAGACATGAGCTGATGACAGGCCCAATTGTCCCACTCCACATATTCCTCCGCATCCAATGGCAAAGGACACTTGGGAAACCCCTTCAACGGTCTGAAATTTTACATAAAAAAATCAAACCTTTATCAATTCTGGACCTGAAAAATAAGGTCTTCAAATGAAATTCGCCCATAATTAACGAACCCTTTAGGACAATGTACCTACTGATAAGTACGCATTCCTCCAATCAACAGAATAACTCACGAGCGAGCTCCACATAAAATTAGCAAGGAGAAACCGACGGGACTCACCCGGTGATGTTACATTGAGCGAAGACCAAAAGCGCCGCCACGGCCACACACAAGACGAGAACGGCTCTCAAGCCGCTCTCCGCCTCATCGCCCGACGCGTCCGCGAGAAACGACTCGGCCCGGTCGATCAGCTCGGAGTAGACGGCCTCAGCCGATGCGGCGGAGTCGGAGAGGTCGGGGAGGGCACCCGCGGGGAGGCCGAAGACGAGGCGGAGGGCGTCGGAGTCGAGCAGGGCGGCGCGGTACTCGCCGGCCTCGATGGAGAGGAGGAGGCCGCGGACGAGGGCGTGGAGGCGGTGCTCCGGAACGGAAGAAGGCGGCGGAGACGGAGTCGGAGGAGGAGAAGGAGGAGGAGGAGGGAGGGTGCAGCGGAGGAGGCGGAGCTCGTACTCCCGGAGGACGACGTCGGAATCGCACATTCTCGTTGGTCGACGAAGAAGAAGAAGAAGAGCTTCGGGTTCGAGTTGGGGAAGGGTTTAAGAGAGGTTTATACGAGGATCGGACATGGCCGGGGGATGAAAAGCTTCCGCAGGTATTATTTTGAGTTTTCGCTCCACGAGATTGCACGCAGATTCTCAAATTACCCCCGGGAACGACGTTTTGTTCCAGATTGCCCCCCTAAATTTGCACAATATTTGTCTCACTTTTGCCCCCAAATCTCCGGCGAGCACGAATGCTTCCTTCCCGTGCCAAATGATGGGCCTCACCTCATGCCCACCACTACCACCCACTACCACCCTTTTTATTGCTTTCGATAAGGGAGCATAGATCCCCACCCCCCCTTCGATGCACTTCACAGCACAAATCAATTGATTAGGATTTTTGACACACGACATTAAGAGGGAATCGATAAGATTTTTCTACCTTCCGAGGAAAAAAGCCATCACAAGACGAATCCAGCAAAACATGTTTTCCAGCAAACATGTTTATACACGAGGCAATCCACCAATTACGTTTTTATAATATTTAGGATCTGACTTTCATTTCTTTCTCTAACATTTTAAAGTCGCATACATATGTTTCATAATCTTTTGAAATAGATGTAAATTATTGCATTTTATAAAAGCACGTCCGGTAAAATTAAAACTAGAGATAAATTGGTTAATAGTTTGCATCTGAAATTATAGTTGTTGTTCTTGAGAATTTTGTATTTGCAGTACACGGCACGAGTCTTCTTACACCCACTAAACTTAAAGCGAGTCAGCATCTATCTCTCTTTCATTTCCTAAGTAACGATTCTTGATGGTTTTGCAGACCGCGGTGACTCTGGTCTCTGTTGGCCTTGAACATCCGTCCACATACGTTGCCTTCAGATCTGACTTCGAAAAGATTCAGAGGATATCGCAAATTGTTGAAAAGCATTACTTTCAGCTCAAAAGCAAATGACTTTACAAGTCAACTCCTCCTTTTATTCCTTTTTCTTCTGACACTTCCCGAAAACTTGAACCAGGAAACAGCGCACGAGTCTAGAATGACTGCAAGCCTCGCCCAAAAGGTCCAAGGCCTCTCTACTCTCATGTCAGACAAGCAATCAACGTTGGGAGTAGAACTCCATCAGTTGAATGAGGCGGGTCTTGAAGTCCTTCTCCAGCTCCACGTCCTCATCCCTTCGCCTCTTCTGCACCGCCACCAGCTTGTCCTCGTGCTCTTTTACCAGCATCTCCCTTCTTGCCATAAACTCCTCCATTTCCTTTTCCTGCAGAGCAATTTCCTCCATCCTGAACCAAAACCGAAGTCAGTACACAGCAGCTATCGAGCGATGTAATAAATAGAACAGCACGGTAAAGCTTTTTAGTACCCCCTTTCCTTATCTTCTGCACTTGCAGGATTAGCATTTGACTGCTTCATTCGCTCCCTCTTCTCCTGTTGTTCCCTCTCAAAGTCCTCTTCCTTCGCATTTAACTCATCGTGGATGACCCTCATTTGCTCTTTGAAGAACTGCTCCTGATAATCCATCTGTTGGAAGCACATCACGAGAGTTAGTGGACATGAAAATACAACATGGTGGGGAAGCAGGAATTCTTCAATCATACGGGATTAACATTCCATGAGACATTCAACTATCCCCCTCCATGTTTATCTTCAATATGATAACATAGAGGGGCTAAAGGCATGCGAGTGGGCAAGAGTATACTGCTTGTTGCAATTTCGAAAACTAAATTTGAAATGAAATAGTCTCTCCCTCCTGGTCAATTGACTTCTTCCGCGATGTTCAGCTCTAGAAAAAGATTACTCAAACTTTTTTACTGAGATACAAGTCCATACTTCCTCCTTGTTCTGTTCATGTTGCGTCTTTGTTCTGTGTCTGACAATACAATTCTCCTCCACACTCTTCCGCAGCCTTTCACTCACAAGGTAAAATGATTTCTTGAGTTCCTTTGAGTGCATACGCTCATTAACAACCCTGTTCTTAAGCCAGATGAGTTGCTGGTTGTCCTCTGTCATCTGATTAACTTGATTAACCACCATCTCCTTGTATGATCTCATCTCAAATTTCAGCTTAGATTTAGCTGAACACCAATATTTTGAAACCGAGGGGTCAATGCGATGCAAAAAAGCAAAACAAAACAACAGATCAGGAAAAAAAAAACACAGGCACATGTAGATGTATATTTCAATACATGAACTTGTAACCACACAACCATGCAGAGAGTGAGAAAGGGAGAGACCTTGTGAATGCCTGTTAAAAATGTCTAAATCTTGTTTTTCTGCCATATATCCATAAAGCTGCCGTTTTCCCCCAGGAAGAAATAAGGCACCTCCACGATCCCAAGCATTTCTGCCGGTCCCTTGGCCTATGAAGTGATTGTGGAGACCTACAGCCTCAAAAAAGCCCCTTGGAGAGCTCTCAAAGATGAGAATGCCCATGCCACGGTGACCCTGAGGACCGTAAGCATGGCGAGCTTTTACAGCTTGGTATGAGCTGAAGTAGTCCAGAAGTTCTTGATTTCCCATACCAATCCACTGAAATAGAAGACAAAGTCAAGTTCAATTGTACTCTACCGAAAAATAAACGATGCATTTTCTACCAGCTTGCAATGCAGCAACCTGTGCTTCACTGACTAAATTTTTTAGATTAAAAGTGACATGCCAATAAAGAAATGAACAGAAAACACCTGTCTTTCTACAATTGTTGATAAGAGTGTAATCGCCAGATGAGACAACTATACCTTGTCATTTTCACCCTTTTTCAGGATTGTGTTCATGACAACAACCATTGGAGGCCAAACAATGTCTTTATCTTTCTCCTCAACCTTCAACCCTTCCCACTCACCGAACACTTCCCCAGCAGGGACCACTGAAGTGCCTCTCCTCATCAACTCCTCATCCAAGAGTTTTGCAAACTCCCGGTGAAGCTTAACCCTCTTTGCTCCAATCGTTCTTGCATGTGCCATAAGAGGCTGCAGACCCCGATACCAATCAATAGCACCAGGACCCCCATGACATGCAGGACAGTGCCACCGCCTTCCGGGGTCATTTATCTCATCAACAGTCAAGGAATTTATCAACTCAAGAAATTTCTTAAGCCACCTGTTATTCTTCCATGTTCCATGGCTCTTTTGAGTTGCGTCAGAATCAAATTTATCACTCATCAAATCATCATCAGAATCATCAAACATCTGATCAGAGTCATCATCATCCACGCCATCATCGTCAGCATCATGATCCTCATCTGCCTCACCGTCCTCACCAGCAGCATAATTTGAGGACGAGTTATCATTAATTTGGTCATCCTCTTGAAACTTAGACTGTGCTGAAACAGCTCTGCCTTGCCAATTCCATCCATGCTCAAGAGGTTCACTAATCACAGTTTGTGGCACCAAATATTGTGGAGACCTCATGCTTCCCCTACCAGCTGGTTTCCTGAAATCAACAATTTGTGGGAACCAGGAATTACTGCAAGCTGCCCTCCCCGATCCACTATTAGTCTGAATAACCGGCTTCTGAGCCACATCTTGCTGCCCCAATGCTTTAGAATAAGAATTCTGAGGAGGCCAGGGCCTCCCGGAGCTGCTTCCAGCTTTGGTTTTCGACTTCCCAGCAACTACTTCCCACTCACCAACATCATCTGGTGCAGAATCCAATCGAACTTCTCCCACTCCCCAACTCAATTGCTCAACATCTGACTTCTTTTTACCCTTGGTAGATGGATAAACATTGTTACCAGAACTAGAAGAACTCCAGCTCCCTCTGCTGGAAATCATCTTTGCACACAAACCCAAGCTGGAATACATATTTAGTTAAGAGTTTAAAAAGAGGAATTGATATAAAGTGGAGTTAAAAACCAGCAAGATAAGTTTTAAAAAAAATGCAACAAAAATGAAAATTGACTTTGCCAAATTCATTCATGTTATCACAGCAATATGCTGGGTTAATTTTAGTGATGTATAGGGAGCCAATGAAGATCGTGCACTTCAAATGATTGAAGTACACATTACTTTGACATGATCTTCTAAAAAAAAAGAAAGGCACAATATAAAAACAAGTTCAAAAAGCATGTCATGCCTTACAATAAAAAAATTATAGGAAAAATACTTTAAAAGCAAAACAAACGAAATGGAGAAGAAGCACACTGTTTAATTTTTTGCCAGCAAAAGAAGTGAATGGTGGCTTATATGAAATTGCTTATATATTTGAACGAAGTTTATCAGAGATGCATGCTTATAGGATTGACAATATGGCGAGTCAAAAGAAGGACTCGAAAGAAATGAAAAATAAATAAGCAAGAGTCTGTTTTACTCGCTAAAAGAGAAAAGACATAATGAAGGCGGTACATGTAAGAGAGGGAAAAAGGATATTTACACCGTCTCCCTCGGGATCCAGATTTGGACTGATTTCAAGTGATCAGAAAAAAGCAAAGAAATTTGGGGACTCTAATCCCTTCCGTAAACCTTCTCTCTAAAACCCTTGATCTCAATCCCTCCTACCCATCAAGAAACACCTTTTTCAATCTCTCTAAACCCTCCCAATCAAACTCCATCCAAACTGGAAATAAGAAAAGTTACTTTCGAAAGTTTCCCCCAAAGGCCCAACATTTTTTTCCTTCTCTTTTTTCTCAGAGTTTTACTGCAAAACCATACTCAAAACAGCCCGTATTTTTGCCTCAGCAGCTCCGAAACCCACGCGCAGAATAACCAAATACGTCCACGCAAGCGAGAGAGAGAGAGAGAGAGAGAGAGAGAGAGAGAGAGAGAGAGAGAGTGAGTGATATAACAAACCAAAAAGCATATCGGAGTCGACAAGGAAACCCTATACATTTCGATCGATGCGTAGACATGAGGAGGAACCCCGCACAAGAGCTACCAACGTACCTCCGAGAACGACGCAACCAAGCTTAGAAGGGAGCAGTGCCGAGTGCGAGAAGGGTCGAGAGGCGCAAAGCACGAAGGCGACTTCGTGAGGTGACGTTGACGCCAAGCAGCCGAGGAGATAAGACCAGGGAAGAGAAAGAAAGCCCGGCGACACGAACCCACAAGGACGTACACAGAGAGAGAGAGAGAGAGGTGGGGACGACGAATGGAGGAATCCTCAATGCATGCATGCAACAAGCGCCGGCGGCAACGGGCGTGAACAGGCACAGGCCGCGAGAGAGAGAGAGAGAGAGTTACCTGAAGGCCGATCAAGCCGGAGGAGATGACGGAGGGAGAAGCGGGCGCGCCGGCGAGTGGAGCGGAAGACTGAGAGACTGGAAGAGACTCGGAAAGAATGCCAAAGGCATAACAACGTGGAATGCAGGGAGGGAGGCAGGGAGGGGACGACCTTTGGTCTCTGCTGTGCATGCTGCGCACCTCAAAATACAAACATAATAATAATTGTACATCTAAAATATATATTGGGAAAATGTCACAAATGGTCCATATCTTATTACATAATGTGTCTGATTTGGTCCCTGAACTTTTCAATCGACTCAATTTAGTTCTTGAACTATTGATAAATGTCCGATTTGGTCCATGAACTTTCTATCGACTCAATTTGGTCCATAAACTTTCGATCAGCTCAATTTGGTCCCTAAACTTCGATCAGAACGATTTGGTCGTGACTATTGATAAATGTTGATTTAGTCCTAGTTACTGTTTTTTTTTTTTTTTTGAAATTTTTTGAAAATTTTTTTGCTTCTTTTCTCTTCCCTCCGCCGGCTCTGAGAGTCGCCCTCGCGGCGTTGAGCAAGGGGCTCCCTCGTAGCCCGGCGTCGGCGAGGGGGCTCCTTGCGGCCTAGCGTCGGCGGGCGCCCTCGCTACTGCGTCCGTGAGGGCCACCCCGAGGCGACCCCTCGCCGAGCCGGCGGAGGGAAGAGAAAAGAAGCAAAAAATTTTAAAAATTAAAAATTAAAAATTAAAAAAAAAACAGTAACTAAGGATTAAATCGAACATTTATTAATAGTTCAATGATCAAATTGAGCCGATCGAAAGTTTAAGGACCAAATCGACATTTATCAAATAGTTCAAGGACCAAATTGAGCCAATTGAAAGTTCATGGACCAAATCGATATTTACCAATAGTTACATGCTAAATCGAAAGATTGAAAGTTCAAGACTAAATTACACATTAGGTAATACTATAGGGACCATTTTTGACATTTTCCCTATTGATAAATAATACCAATTAAAGTTCAGCATTATAATACATCTTATTTTCTTATAATCAAATGTGTAAAGATGAATGTTTCTCCATGGTTATCTGTCAATCCATTAGAAAATCCTAATATAATCGAAAAGTCAAAGTATACTAGACATTCGCATTTTATTCTTTATTCTTTTTCAATTCTTCTTAAATTTCTTTTATTTAACAACAATATCCACCCGATCTTTTTCTTTTTTTTGCCGAATAGTAATATCCATTATTTTAAAAATTTGCGATTAGATTCTTCATATATTACTTATGGATTGAATATTATCACTTTGATTTATTTTTAAAAATAAAATAAATAAATCTCATCTTGTTCCTCCTAAAATAGTGGAAATCCCACTGACCGTTAAGAAAAAAATTGTGAAACTGTCCCCTCTCTCAACTTCACAATACATTCCATCATCTATTTTGTCAAATGACGGTATAATCATGTACTCATTTTCCTTATATTTTTATATAATTATACCGAGAGATTGCCTTTGTTTGGAAGTTCTTTGCCTATGCTCAATTGAATATTTGCATAAGCGTGGAGGTTGGATCATCGTGTACATATCATCTCCTACATGAAATTAATCATAATTCCAGAAAATATTTTTTTGTCATTGAAATCCAAGATTTCCTCATTTTAGTTGCTCACGACATAATCCAAAAATCCAAACATAATTCTGAATCACATGATTTGCTTAGTTTAGTGTACTCTTAATTCAATTCCAATGCGGGAATTCGCTGCTTAATGTGATCAGATGATGGATGCATTCCGACTCGACTCAATCGAATCGATTATTAAGAGCAGGATGGATGGACTCAAAAGCAAAGACTGAGAATCTCGTTTTCATCGGTTGTGACGGAGAAGTTTCGAGGAATTTAAAGATGCACCCCAATCAAATGAGAAACAAAAGAGAAAGAGACATGAGCAAATGCAGAGAATGGAAAGAGAGCCATCACAAAAACCTCCCGAATCGACACGAATCCAACAACGCGTTTCCTAGCAATGCAGAAAATATATTACTGAGGCATTTGTCAATTAAACTTCAAATATTTGGAATTCGACTTTCATCCCTTACTCTTAAAATCTTAAGTCATGCGTAATCATGCAAATGTCTTATGATCTTTTGATACTGACGCAATTTAGTACACTCCATCCAGGCAAGCGCGACAAAATCAAGGCAGAGACGGACTGATTACTGTTTTGCTGAAATTTAAACTATCAATCCCAGCATATAAAACTATATATGTTTCTGAGAATTTGTATTTGCAGAACCCGGCATTGAATCCTCCTGCATTCACAAAACTTAGAGCACGTCTTTCCTAATTGACGATTCTGGTCTCTATTGGCCTTAAAACATCCAATACATTGCCTTCTGATCGACTTCGAAAGCAGTTGGTAAATTGTTGAAAACATCACTTCCAGGATAAAAGCAGAAGATTTTATATAACTCCTTTTTTGATTTTGGCGACACGCAACGTAAAAAGTCATGGGTCCCAAAAACATGAACCTAAACGCCGCACAAGTCTTAGATAAACTGCAAGTCTGACCCAACTAACACGTTAGGAAGGTCGAAGGCCTCGTCTACTCTCCCGTAAGAGAGTATGATTCCATCAGTTGAGTGAGTTGGGTCTTGAACTCCTTCTCCAACTCCACTTCCTCATCCCAATGCTTCTTCTTCATCGTCACCAGTTTCTGTTCATGCTCTTTCTCCAGCATCTCCCTTCTCGCCACGAATTCCTCCATTTCCTTTTCTTGGAGCTGTATGAACTCGGCAATTTGCTCCATCCTGAACCACAACTTAAGTCAGTACATAGCTATCGAGGGACGAAACAAAATAGAAACAGTACAGCAGAGCTTTTAGTACCCCCTCTTCTTATCTTCGGCACTCAGAGGATTAGCATTCGATTGCTTCACTCGCTCCCTCTTCTCCTGCTGTTCCCTCTCAAATTCCTCTTCCTTCACATTTATTTCATCACGGACGATCTTCATTTGCTCTTTGAAGAACTGCTCCTGATAATCCATCTGTCGGAAGCACATTGCAAGAGTTAAGTGCACATGAAAGTACAACATTTAAGGGGAAGCAGGGATTCTTTAATCATACGGGATTAACCTTCTATGAAGACATTCAAATATTCCACCAAACACAATGAGCAAATAGTATGGACCAAATTCAGCCTTTCGAAAACATGAGCCTGAGAGTGATAATCCCTTAAACTTCCAATATGACAAACATAGAGGGGTAAAAGGCATGCAAGTGGGCAAAAGTATACTGCTTCTCGCAATTTCGAAAAATAAATTTGAAATGAAAAAGTTTCTTTCTCCAGGTCAATTGACTTCTTCCGCAAATGAGATGACAAACGAAACACAAACACATGGAAGTGATGTTTAGCTCTAGGAAAAGATTGCTCAAACTTTAATTTTACTGAGATACGAATCCATACTTCCTCCTTGTTCTGCTCATGTTGCATCTTTGTTCTGTGTCTGACAATACGGTTCTCCTCCAAGGTCTTCCGCAGCTTTGCAGTCACAAGGTCAAATGATTTCTCTAGTTCTCTTGAGTGCATACGCTCCCTAGCAACCTTGTTCTTAAACCAGATGAGCTGCTGGTTGTCCTCTGTCATCTGATTAACTTCTTGGACTATCGTCTTTATGTATGATCTCATCTCAAATTTCAGCTTAGATTTAGCTGACCACCACAAAAATATTTTGAAACTGAAGGGTCAAAACAGATAAAAAGATAATAACACACACAAGCACATACAGATTCAATATATAAAAAAACACACAAGTAACCACACAACCCCACATACATGCACAGAGAGAGAGAGAGAGAGAGAGAGAGAGAGAGAGAGACCTTGTGAATGCCTGTTGAAAATGTCCAAATCCTCTTTTTTTGCCATATATCCATAAAGCTGACGTTTTCCCCCAGGATGAAATAAGGGACCTCGGCGCTCCCAAGCATTTCTGTCCGTTCCTTGGTCTCTAAAGAGCTTGTGCAGACGATCAGCCTCGAAAAAGCCCCTCGGAGAGCTCTCAAAGATGAGAATGCTCATGCCACGATGACCCTGAGGACCGTAAGCATGGCGAGCTTTTATAGCTTGGTATGAGTTGAAGTAGTCCAGGAGTTCCTGGTTTCCCATACCGATCCACTGAAACAGAAGACAAAGTCAAGTTCAATTGTACTCTACCCAAACATAAATGACACATTTTCTACCAGATCGCGATGCAGTTGCCTATGCTTCGATGACTAAATTTTTGAGATAGAAAGTGAAATGTCATCACGGGAGAAGACAACTTTACCTTGTCATTTTCATCCTTTTCCAGGATTGTGTTCATTATGACAACCATTGGAGGCCACACTATCTCATGATCTTTTTCCTCAACCTTCAACCCCTTCCACTTACCAAATACTTCGCCGGCAGGGACCACTGACGTGCCTCTCCTCATCAACTCCTCATCCAAGAGTTCCGCAAGCTCCCGGTGAAGCTTAACCCTTTTCGCTCCAATCGTCTTTGCATGTGCCATCAGAGGCTGCAGACCTCGATACCAGTCTATAGCACCAGGACCCCCACGACATGCCGGACAATGCCACTGCCTTCCAGGTTCATTTATCTCCTCAACACTCAATGCATCCAATATCTCAAAAAACCTCTTGAACCACCTATTGTTCTTCCTCGTTCCATGGCTCTTTTGACTTGCATCGGAATCAAATTCATCACTCATCAAATCATCATCAGAATCATCAAACATCCTATCAGAGTCATCGTCATCCACGTCCTCATCATCAGCATCACGATCCTTGTCTGCCTCACCGTCCTCACCAGCAGCATAAGCTGAGGACGAGTAATCATTAATTTGGTCATCCTCTTGAAACCTAGCCTGCGCCGAACCAGCTCTGCCTTGCCAATTCCATCCATGCTCAAGAGGTGCACTAACAATAGGCTGTGGCGCCACAGGTTGTGGAGACCTCATGCTTCCTCTACCGGCTGGTCTCCTGAAATCAGCAGTTTGTGGGAACCAGGAATTGTTGCCAGCTGCCCTTCGCGATCCACTATTAGTCCCCATATCTGGCTTCTGAACTACATCTTGCTGCCCCCATGCTACAGAGCTAGAATTCTGAGGAGGCCAGGGTTTCCTGGAGCTGCTTCCAGCTTTGTTTTTCGACTTCCTAGCATATACTTCCCATTCACCACTATCATCCGGTGCAGAATCCAATCGAACTTCTCCCACTCCCCGACTCAATTGCTCGACCTCTGATGTCTCTTTACCCTTGGAAGATGGATGACTATAGTTACCAGAACTAGAAGAACTCCAGCTCCCTCTCCTGGAATTCATCTGTGCACGCAAACCCTAGCAGGATTACATATTTAGTTAGAATTCTAAAGAGAAGAATCGAAATAAAGTAGACAATAAATCTAAAAACCACGCAACCAAAAAAGGAAGAGATGAGCCCCTTTTTTCCGGTTTTTCCCCCTTCGAGCTCATCATGTCATGACAACAGCGAAAATCAAAGAAGTAAACTTTGTCCAGAAGTGAGGACACCCCCCAAAAAAGGGTCTACATTTCGATCGATGCGCAGACGGCGAGACGATCGGAGAAAAAGCAATAGGGGAGAAACCCCGGCAGAAACGATGAATGCACCTCCGATTCCAAGACAACCAACCCTAGGCGCGACCATTCCCAAGACCGAGAAAGGGTCGACGGAATGCACGAGCACGAAGGCGATCGCGAGCCGACGTCGATAACAGAGCAGCGAGGAAACCCAAGAACCAACCAACAAGGACGTACGTAGAGAGAGAGAGAGAGAGAGAGAGAGAGAGAGAGAGTACCTGAGGATGGAGCAAGGCGGAGGAGACGACCGGCGGCGAGACAATCGGAAAGACTGCACAGTGTCAAGAAGAAGACTTGAATGAGAGAGAGAGAGAGACACAGAGAGAGAGAGAGAAAGTGGGGGGTAGCGGACCTCAAATGGGCTATTTAATTCCAGCCTAAATGATCACTCCCTCCTTTGTCCTTTTCCTTCTTTCTTTCTTTCTTTTTCTCTCTCTTTTGCTTTTCAGTATTGTGTATTGGTCCTGATACGACGACGATGACCGACTCCTGCAAGCCCAGAAAGAAGGCAACAAGGATTGGTTCTAAGATTTTCTTTTGATGGTTGGAAGTTGGGAGAGAATCCTTGCTCATGAAGCAGGACTCGTCCTCACATGAATTTACTTAACACTCAAGGAATATCTACTCTTCCCCCTCACCATCTAATCATATTCTACTCATCTTCGCTGGGAAGTTCCTTGCCTATGCACAGTTGGGTATTTTTGTATGCGTGAAGATCGGTTCATCTTTGTACTAATCTTTCCATGTCCAATCAACGAATAATTCTCAAAAAAACAAATATTTCTTTAAGTAATTGAAATTCAAGAAATCCTCAATTCGTTCCCAACATGATTCGAATACTCGAGAAATCATTCGCGTGAAAGTTTACTACTTAATGCGATCGGATGGTGAATTCATTTCGACCCGCCTCCACTAAATCGATTATCGAGAGAAGGGCAGACTTTTAGTGAAAGACTCCGGATCTCATCCATGTTCAGTCCGTGATGGAGAATTTCCGAGGGTTGTAGAAACGACAACCCAATCAAATGGGAAAACACAGTGGAAAAAGAGAGAGCGGTAGGTACAAAGGCAGAAAATGGCGCACCTTCGAATCAACGTTGCCCCCGCGGGCAAGTTGGGGCAGTAAGACTTCAACAGTGAGCTTGAGATTCAATACAAGAAAATCCTTGTATGCGAGAGAGAGAGAGAGAGAGAGAGAGAGGGGGCAAGGCACCTATTGTATAACTAGAGGTGTGAGGCGCCGCGGCAATGAGTTGCGGGGGGCGGTGATTGTCGATGACACAAGTCGGAAAGAAGATATGAGGATGGAGGCGATAATAAACGAGAAGTCTCTAGGGTTTTTTATTATACATGTATCGTTGGATGGATACACTTACTACGTATTCTTCTTCCTTTTCAAGTAATATGTACGCAATGCAAATTAATTGGAAGGAGTGAGGCTGGTTTAACCATACTTGCTTTGTTTTCTAAGTCGATAGGACGGAGGGAATCCGCGCCTTGTACTTGCATCCTTAGCCGAGACGTAAATTTCTTAACTTCTTTTGATTGCAAAAATAGATATTTTAGATTCCCTAATGCTTCTTTATTTATTCCATATCAAGGGATTTCGCTCCTCGAGCGACATGGATCACACATCCATAAGAAAAAGCAAAAGATCATCCATAATCACATGCAAATATTGGCCATTGGCAACAGTCATGACCGATGTTTAGGCATAATAAGCCATCTGCTTGACATTGATTGGGTAGCAGACGGAAGGAGGGCCGGCGTATGCTCTCTCGGCAATGATCTTGTTCATGGCCTGCGTTGGATGGAACGCGTCCCAAAACACGTACTCGTCTCTGTTCATGCATGGCACTTGCAATGGCAGACATGATACCTCGCCTCGATTCCTTCCTAACCCGCAACACCCCCTGTCCACCACCTTGAATCCTACCGCCAAATCAAATTCGACCTTTCAGACTCTGTTCATCTGAATCAGTACTAATCCACAGTGGCCAGTTCCTGACAGATTTAGGAAAAAGAACAAAGAACATCGGAAGAGGCTAACCGTAAGCATTGGCGTTGGACAAGATGTCGGAAAAGACGTCGAAAGTATTGCCGTACACGAAAATGGCGCCTTCACCATGAGCATTGGCGTTGAGTTGGTCCAAAAGAGACCTGAGCCGCACATTGAACAGCCCGACCATGTCGTTGACCGACGATATGCATTTCCCGGGTGCATCAGCACCGGTGGCCAGTTGGTTAGGCATGCAGCCCAGTGGCCCAATCCCGGTAATCAAGAATTTCCTCAGCCCCAGATTGTGCAACGCCTGCGAAAAGAAAAACACGAAATTTCAATAGTTGCTCATCAAGAACATCGAAATGTGAAACGGGTCGATCACTTTTTTCATCCTAAATGAATCACCTCGATGTATGTAGTGTAGTTGGTGATGAGAAGCTGAGCATAGTCATTCGGGTTGAAGAGGGAGCTGGTGACATAGAGGGAAGGCATGAGGTAATTGTTGAGGTAGTCGTTGCTGCCAAGGTTCATCATTACTAGCGATTTGGCCAAGTACTGCCCCGACTCCTCCTCTCCCATCTGGTTCTGGAGCTGGCTCAATGTGCTCCGGAAATTCTCCACTTGTTGGCGCAGCGAGAATCGATCTCCCTATTACGTACACATAGCGAACGGCCATTTCACTTCGTCAGCTTTCGCTCAATTGACATAAAGGGGTAGCGAAACGAAACAGAGAGGTAGGGGAAAGAAGTGTACGAGCTCTCTTCCCGACTCATCTAGAATGCCGGCAGCAGCAGAAGCATAGTTTACCCCTCTTAGAATGCTTTGGGCATCTTCGAGCGTGTTCACATATGCCGGTATATATGGAAGACCCAGTAGCTCCCCTGCAGAACATGGTCGCCTCGAAACATCAATCAATCAGTGCTGTGATCTTTTCTTTTAACAAGGGACGATCGCCATAAGAAGCTCATGTGTGCATCGTGACGGATTTAAATGAAAAGATTGGCAGATAAAAGAGATAAAAGGACAGATAATCTACTACCAAGGAAGTCGATGATTGTTTTCCCATTGCAGAATCTTCCCGAGGGACCTCCATCGAAATCGACACCATAGGGCAAGAAGTTTGCTTTAGCGTATGAGTTCAAGTAGTTATTGTTTCCATCATCGATTAAAGAGTCTCCAAACACAAAGAAGGCTGGAACTTGTGGAAACCCACAAGCACCAATTGAGAAAACAACCGCCACAGAAGCACCCATCAGCAGAAGCCTTGGAAACATTGAGAAGGGCTTTGCCATCTCTCAATATTACAGTGTCACTTCCAATGCAAGTAGTGAAAGCCAATTTTTTTTATTGTTATATAAATGCAGCCCTTGTGACAAGTCAGAGACGGTAGTTCTCGAAAGAGAAACGATCCATGTTTTCTTGCTTTAACCCTCCCAAGGTCCTCCTTGTTTTTGGGTCAGTTACATCTTCATGATCTCTAGTCGTGGATTGGCAGTATACTCACGTTAAATTGAGTCTATGGCCGTAAGGCAGCACGGAAAATGTACTGTCGAGCACTTATCTGGGCCACGCAAAGCAGCTCCACCATGAACATAGGCAACACTTGTAAAGGGCATCGTGCACTATGTCATCTCAGCAATGGGATGTACATGATGCCCGCAGAATAAGCATGATTGGCTGCTTAACGTGACCTCAGCGAGAAGAAGTACAGAACATCTAGCGCAAACAATATAACCGCTGGATAAAACAAGCTGCAGACTTTCCCCAATAGCATTTGATCACAATAAAGGACCTTCCTCAAAATGGACGTTGATGACCACTACCTATCCTTTACATCATTGGGATCAATCTGGAAAATGTCGCCCATGAAGCTGTCATGGTCACAAAGCCAAATTTCCCTTGTATCTCTACCCAACTCCTGTTATCTGAACAAAAGCCAAAGATCTTTGGCCCAATCATTGAGAAGAACTATACTTCCTCTGCAACAAGGGCAACTGTCTCTCGCTCTTTAGAAACATGAAAGGTTCTCTGGCAATTATATTCTCGAATAGGTCCAAAGCATGAAAATGCTATAGTTGGTCAACCCCCTGCATTCGCCCTCATTCTCGAGACAGCAGCTATTTCCAACATGGCTTCATCTGTGGCATCGCCAGTAACCCTGCAACCCCACTTTTTCCGATCTGAATATGATGTCGTCGCAGATGGATGCTTGTTTTGCCCATCTAGCATGTTGGGATCATCTCTTGAGCCCAATAAAGCGTCATCATTCATAAAATACATTGAAGCACTAAGGTTGAAAGACATTCAGCTGAATGTCTTCAAAAATGTCATCCAAGAAGAATATTCAATTTCAAGCCCCTTGTAATATAATATGTTAGGAACACATTCATCGGCAGTCGGTTAAACCGGAATTTGAGCTGTCACAGAAAAGATTCAAAGGAAAAGGAAACTTAAAGACATGTACAAACATGCACCATGATCAACAAGCATCAATTTTAGTATGTCTACCCGAAGCTCAGAAATTCCCGAATTAAAGAGAAGATGTTCTTTAAGCTTTTCCAACTCCAAGCTTCCATCTACAGATTCAGTCCCAATGTGTTATAGCTTCGTGCATGACTTGCAGATCTAACACAGTCGTTGACATTGGAAATGAAGATCCGTTCACTTAAATCTCCTTTTGACATCATCATAACTGTCATCCTCAGGAGGAAAGGCAGAGCAAGAGCTCTTGAACATTTTCATTCATCCATTTAGGCTCGACCAGCAACACGTGGATCCTTAATGCAATCCGAAGTCTAAACCAACGGTCTTTTAAATTATGGAACTATGGAAGAATGTTCCGATGGATAGAGAGGTACTACAATGTCCCAGGGAACTGACGCTTTACATGAAAAAATCACTTATTCTATAGCCAAGTCTAAAAACACAATGGTTACTGCCATCATCATCGTGGTTATCAGCATTACAATTTTTGTCGCTGTTTTCTCCCTTTCTCCATGAGATACCATTTTTTGTTAAGTGATCAATGGAAATGTTTTCAATTTTCCCTCTTTAGTGTTATGGATAATCCATGACTTCAATTTTGAATATTCATTATGAAGTATGTTTCAAAATTGCTCACATAACATTCGCTGACAACAATTTTTTAGAAGAGCTTCAATTCTTTATTTCTTTTTATTTGTTTACTTGTTTATGGACGGATTTCGAAACGTGTTTCCGGTGGATATGCATTTTTTTAATTATAAACTTTTTTAGCATAGTTACTGCTGTTTAGGTATCAATAATTGACATTTTGGAGACTTAGCTCAGAACTTAAACCAGATAATAGTTTTTAATTGCACTTTTAAATGAGTTCCAGTTGAACCATACACCCCCACCCCCCCCCCCCCCCACAAAAAAAAAAAAAAAAAATAAAAAAATAAAGAAAAAAGACCAACGGCCCGAAGTGAACTAAGTCTATTCATCTATTTGGATGGTTGTGCAAAAACCGAACTGTCCTAAGATGTCCCCTGTTTTAGAGTAAGCGAGACAGAAAACTTGACACTTGGTTCCTCTCTCTCGTAATTTTGGTGCAGTGGCTATATTGTGCTATGCTTATGGGCACGTTTGATGGTACAAATATTGACCTGCAGTAGACGAAATGGTATGAGATATGCGACACTCCAAATCTCACATGAGATCGGAGAGGCTATGTGGAATGACTCATAGATAATGACCACCCCAAAACGGTAACCCTATATAACTCCACAAAAGCCTACTTCCCATTAGATATGTATACCTTACATAAGACCTCAATCAATGCTTTTATGTCTTTCATTTCTGTACTTGTTAGATGAATTTACATAAAAATTCCATCTGTCAAATCAGAACCATTGTCAATTACATGAAAAAGTACGTCATATTATTTGCGCAGCACTTAACAACATGTGGCTCTCATGGCCAAACTGATTCGTTAGACGAAACTTCATAATCCAAATTCATCTAGATATTCCATACAATGCTACCATTTTGTGAGATGGACTACTAGCAAGCACAGAGAAAACATAGGAAAAAAAGTGGATGACCGGAGAGATCCTTCCACCAACTATTCATTTACATATAGTACAGAAAAAAACTATCATGAGCAGCTATGAGAAAGTTTACTCAATTCTGTCGGAACTTCAGCCGTACAGTTATTACCCCTGGCCTTATATCATCAAAGCGGTACCTGCACAAGTCAAGCCAGTCATAAACAAAATGATGTTCTGTAAACTACACTGAATGAAAAAAGTTGGAAAAAGATATGTTCATGTTTATGCATATCATGTGTAGTAGTAGGCAGTTATTAAGTTAGTTACCCATTTTCATCAAGGAAACTTCTCACTGCTGTTGGTAGTGAAGCTTGCATTCGGCTATGGTTGCCCACACCTGCAGCAGCTGTCAAGTTAGACCTGTCTCATAGGAATAACGTTACCTACAGGATAGTAGTCACAAAACCTGAGTTCCAAATTCTAAGAGCGAAGAAATGTTAGTTCCGAGCCAGTCTTCAGGTTTTCACATTTTTGGTGGTTTTTTTTTGGGGGGGGGGTGGGGGTTGGTTTGCACAGCAGCAATGTTATTGATAAAGAAGGGTTACATTATTGACTTTCAATGAGATCTCTAGGTCTTCTCAATGAAATTTCCAGGATGATCCCTTTTCAGCCACCCAGGTGGAAACTTAGGGGAATAAAGGGTTGATATTGCACACATTTATGACACTCAACAACAGATTCATCTCAGTGGAGACTACGCTTCCATCACCATTCTGTCCATCGTATGAATTCCTTAGATTCAATTCTTGTCATTGCAACATCACAATTGCAGACAAAACAATTTATTACGGATTCTATAAGAGGAACTTTGGCATGATAAGCAGGAACAAATTAAACAAGTTAGTAAAAGCATCAGAATCTATATAGAAACATGACCTGTATATTTCAAGGTTATGCTCATGACATCTACATCTAAGAACTAGCACCTGATACTTCACAAATTTGTTAGGACACACCCAAGGACTGCAACTTAATCTTTCATTGATAATTGCATGCAAAAATCATTTACATCTTATACAAACTCCTAACAGAGTTTCCCTTGTGCAACTGCGCAGAAAGAAGGAAAAAACTTGCCTCTCAAATCATAAATACAGCTAAAAAGGTACATGAGGATGGATTTCTTAATAGAAGGCAATGTACATGAGGATAGGTTACCTATGAAATCGTGCATAAGGAGATTAGTGTTCTACCACACATACAAGAAAAAAGGGCAAAATACCTGTAATGACTTGCAATGATAAAGGTCTCTGTCCCGATTGCGGCTTATCCACCTTCTCCTTGTCAATAAAAGTTAAACACTCAACGGATGAAGGTTGAGCAACTCCATTCTTCTGATATATCCTATGAAGTCTCTTTGGAGAAACTGATTGATTTGATGGCACCTGCGATTCGAGTTTTTGCAGACGCTCTTTCAAGGCTTGGACAGCTTCAGTTTTATGAAGACCATGCAAGTCCAATGTCCATATATCGTTGTTGCTATTCCTAATACTTAAGATGTCCTTGGCTGCACTGTCATTGAGTCTTTCCGCAACCAACCATTCCTCCCGAGCCTTTAGAGAGTGATGCTGTGCAGAAGAATGATCACCTCTTAAAAAGGCATTTTGTGCAGCCCTTGAATGCTGAGATGCTGATCTAAGTAAAGCAAAGATTTCATTAAATTAGGGCTACACCAGCAAACAACACAGGACTCCAAAACATTCTGTTAGAGACACAACACCATGACTCCTGAATACTTGCATTCTTGAGGTGTTAAAGCAGAAGGATCATAGAACTGTCAGAGAGGTCAATTGTCGCAACAGTCCAGCGGTTTGCCGCAGTTCAGTACCCAATATAGCTTACTGAACACATTGCGCAGGACTACCGATGTGCAGAATCTATTTTCCATAAACAATTCATGTAAAAATAACATAAAAGCTATACGTGCCACTAAAATTATCAAAAGAAAATAAACCACAGTGAGATTACACGTACAAAGTTTTGCAACAGAACCTTCTCTTTAGGAGAGATCACGGAAGTCCTTCTAAATTAGGCATTCCATGGCAGGCAAGACAAAGAGATCTGTACGACCCCATTTTGCTTTCAGTAACTGCTATTGTGAATCTTCTCAGGCTCTAATATTCTTTCCAGTATGGAACATCCTTTTCAGAATGGATGATTGAACCATCTTTCCTGGAGTCCTAACTACACAAGCAGATATATGATGTGAAAATATGTTAACCACCTATAGACTTCCATGCCAATTAGTGTGACAAATAATGGATTAAGACTGACAAAATACTTGTAAGTTGAAGACAATGTTCATTAATTGAGGATAAGAGTAGATGCACAAATCAAAGAAGGCAAGTAGAGTGAAATGTACAAAGAATAAGGATTCAAGTAGGGTGGTACCGGTACCTCAAAACACGGATTGCATCCTTCCTGAACCTCAAGTAAACATCCTCATCCTCTTTCTCCTCCCACTCCGGCTCAAGTGGCAAAGACTTCAAATGGTCCAAAATAGACCTTGTTCCAATGGAATCATCATTAGTTTTTCCCCTTAAAGATTTTTCATCAATCATATATTTGTTGACACTGTCAGAGTCATTGTTAAGAGTGTCAGTGCCATCAGAGAAGTCCGCATTCTTCCCTGAAGAAAAATCTTTGATGCTTATTAACTCATCATGTGAAGAATCCTGAGATAAAGTATCTTGTTTATCCCTTTTGCATTCTTTATCTCCTTCATAGAGCCTAGCAGATAGCATACCTTCCAGCAAAGTCGAGGCCTTTACAAAATCATTGTCGAGAGCTTCAATAATATCCACAATTAACTCATTCTCAGCCCAAGAATGAAGTTCCATAAGCTTCTTAAGGTCCACTGTGCGGCTCTCTTGCACCGAATTCTTACTGGTACCTTGTACATTACTGGAATCATCGGAAAGCAGTTGTTTCTCTTCATTTTTATTGTGTGCCAAATGTGGAAAATCTACGGAAGACTGGAGAACTGCTGAGAAAGGCTTCTTATATGAGCTGTTGTTCCCGGCAAGATTTTGACGGGGGTTTGGCGAGATGATTGCTCTTGATATTGGTGGAAAAGGATCGTGCTCAGTTTCAGATTCAAGAGCATGTCCTTGTCGATGCTTTTGATCAAAGGCAGCCCAACCAGTAGTTTTGCCCCTGCTATGGGAAGTCTTCTTCTGCGGAGAGCTGGTAGGTAAATTCATCCTGAGTAGCGCACTACCATATAGAGGTAAGTACAAGGTGGCCAGCTGGATACTGTATGCTTCTGCTTTGATATGCCTTTGTGCCCTCAATCCACAAGATCACATCATGCAAGTGTCCTAAAACTAATGAAAATAACAAAGTGGGCACAGTAGCAAACTTATAAGTCAAGATAAACCAGATTTCACCATTTAAGGAACACTGAAACGACAAAACAGTGCAAGAATAAAGTTTGAGAATCAGCAAGAAGCAGCAAGGCGTTCAGTTTCTATATCTATGAAAACTAATGTTCCCAGTGGCTACCAACTGCAGACGAAAGAAACTGCTGCTCAACACTACTTAATGAAGATCACCATAATCCTCTCTTGATTGACCACTTCCCTTAACCGTACATATACTTTTCCGAAAAAAGAGTTCCTAAATTCTCTCATAAGTTGAGAGGAAGTCCGTTTGCAGCAAAGTAATGTCAGAAGTATGTTTTCTCCCTCTTTGGGAGAAAGAAAGAAAGAACGGAAGAATCCCGCCATCCAGCTAAAAACAGTAAAACGACTACGCAGTAAACAACAACAAGATATCATCGAAAGATCGAACTGACGAGCAATCGAAGCAGATTAACACTAACCAGTATCTACAGGCAAGTCTTCCGGCTTTTCCACAGTGAAAAAAGGTGCCCACTACTTCCTTACTTCTCCAGGACTTGAAAGGTCCTTCATTTCCGTAAGAGCAAGCAGCCCGTCACGAACAGAGGCGTCGTAGGAGAGCAATAGGAGCAAAGAACAAATCTTTACCTATTCAAATCGAGGGGGGCGGGGGAGGCGAACCGCAAGAGGAGTAACCGAGGTATGAACACGTGTAGAAAAGTAAGCGACGGCTGAAGCTCGCTAGATCCAGTCACGACCACACGGGGATTGAACGCAGACGACGCACGCGTTGTCATAATCAGGAGACCGAGAAACTCCGGTGCTTCTGCGATCTGCGTGCGAGAGAGAGAGAGAGAGAGCAGAAGAAGAAGAAGAAGAAGATGAAGAAGAAGATGAAGACGGTCGCCGATGTTGTCTTCTTCTTCTTCTTCTTTAGGGAAAGACAGGATTCCGGGAAGACTCGACGTGTCGGTTTTAGCCGTTGACGGCCCCGACTTATTCACTGCTTTGCAGAGGAAACGAACTAACAGACGACCGAGTGCCCTAAATTCTGCAATTCCACCCGCCAACATCCATAAAACACACCAAACATACTAAGAAATCCAAATTTGAAAAAGCAACCATACATTAGAATTCATGAAATTGGGATATGGATTATTACACCTTGGATAATTCCATATTTTTCTTATGTTTTGTTTTTTAAACATTCTCCAGATATCTCAATCAGCATTATTCAAGCTAATTATGTATTCCTGTTGATATTTTTGTATGTCGCAATCATAATCGCTCTAATGTATTGCAAGATGTAATAAGGTGGTAAAGGTCAAAATTTAGTTCATGTAAGATTGAAATTTTGCGTGAGTGCATGGATCGAAGGACAATAATATCAACATAACAACCTATCAATAATCTACATAAAGGCAAATTGTCGTCACATAGACAACCTTCCTGTTATCTTAATTTAGCATCCTTATTGCTCACCATAGAATTCACATAATGATAAGATGAGCAGAACTATATATTTTTGTTGCAAACTTGAATGTAACTTGCTAGTATTTTCTACCATTATTTTGTCTAGAGATTTGTGCTTTCTTAGGAATTATGTGATTTCATCAAAGCATGTTAGCGTTTTTTAACATGTAATCCGCATTTACATTACTTGCATATACTGTTAATCCTAAGGCAAATTTGGCGAATTTCACAATCAAATTATTATGCATGTGGACATATTGTGATATTATGACCAAAAAAAAAAATTTAAAATAGAGAAAAAGGTAAGAAATATATTTAATATTGACCGTGGCTTTTTTAAGGAACAGATTAATCTAACAAAAAAAAGGGAATAGAATAAAAGGTAAAAGAAATAAAAACTGACAAGTTTTTTAGGGAAAATTTCAAAAAATGATCCGAAGTGCCTTCGTTTTTTTCAAATAAAAGTTTAAAGTAGACTTTATTTCAAATAAACACCTTAAGTGGCCTTGGTTGTTTTAAATAAGGGTCTGATATAATTGGTCAGTAGCCAACTAAATTTTTCGATTAATCAAGAGTGTTTTTGTCCAAATTGGTCGGCAGCCAACTAAATTTTCCGATTAATCAAGAGTGTTTTTGTCCAAATTTTTTTTACTTATTTTTTTCATTTTCAACTTTAGTTGATGGGCAATGGGAAGGGCCAATGAGGGCTCTAACGAGGGTGTGGCCCGCCTGCCCCAGGCGAGGGCTCGACAACCCTCACCAACAAGGGTCTACCTCACCAACCCTCAACGAGGTTGCTCAACCCTCACTGGCCACGAGCAAGGCCACCCCCGCCAGATTTAGCAAGGTTCGATCTTGCCTGGGGCTAATGAGGGCCAACCTCATGAATGGTCGCGAGGCCGTCCTTCACCTGTGGCCGGCGTGAGTGGCCCTCGTCGCATCGGGGCAACCCCCACCTAACCCTCTATGGGCATCACCAATAGCCGGTCAACCACCGGTGAAGAGGAAGAAAGAACTAGAAAAAAAAGGAAAGATAAAAGAAAGATAAAAAGAAAAATGACAAATGAAGAAAATACTCTTGATCATCGAAAAGTTAGGCTCTTATTTGAAGCATGAACATAACCACTTTAGGCATTTATTTGAAACGAACGTAACCACTTCAAGCCCTTATTCGAGGGCTTGAAACGGACGTAATCACTTCAAGCCCTTATTTGAAACGAAAGTCACTTTGAGCTCTTATTTAAAACAAAATTAACTTCATGAAACAAGATCCACATCGATTCCTTATTTGAGGAAATGAGGACACTTCGAATCCCTTTTTGAATTTTCCTATTTTTTTATCACAGAAAAGGAAAACGAGAACAACCGTCTATTTCACCGCCTGTTCTCCTGAAAATGTAGTTTTGCAAGTGAAAATGAGAATTCTCTTCCGAAACAAACATTATAAGAACAAGCTAATTCATCGAAATTTCTTTAGTCTGGATTTCCCCTCGATGAAAAATTTGCTACCGGGATACCATGGAATAAATTTCTGTTAATTAAAACATTAGAGAATCACATCATAGATTGTGGGACTATGGAAAAATTCTCAGGCAGAATTTACAAGCTTTGGTCTTCCAGTCTTCTGATCCAACTCCACTCGAAGACCAAGTTCTGCAATCTCCGGTGTATTAACAGTTTCCTGGAGCTCCAATTCAGCAACTGCTTGTTGGTTTTCGGTATTTCCCTCGAACAAGTTTCTGACTGTCCAAATACCCCATTCTCTCAAGAACGGGTTATCTTCATCCGCAACGCACTGCTGCATAAGCAAAATAATCCCATCCTTGCATCTGACCTCATCTTGCACGCTCCTCCTCCAGTACAAACAGTTGCCAATGACAGCAACGACGTCTCTTCGAAAACCTTTGTAAGGGCATCGTTTCAGTTGTTTGGAATCTGCATTCCCTCGGTACTGACCCTGATTAATGGCTTTACTGATAACCATGGGAGGCTCAAGTTCACGGAGCAAATTCAGAAGCAAATCCAAAAGACCTGAGGAAAGAAGAGTGCCCGTTGCATCTTGGACATTTTCCATGGGTCCTCGCGCACCATGCTGTGCACAAATATCTCTCAGCATGGTGAGTGCATAACCAAGGACATCAATTGGGGAAGACCCTGTAGGGAGAGCTAACTTGCCCCTTTCGGAAAAATCAACAAGCCCGCTAGCATTTCTGAACAATCCAAGAATGTATAATGCAAACTCGTTAGAGACAGTGACATCGTTTAGTCGCTCATTTAGGATCTCTGACAGGATGCTAAGGAGAAACGCCTGCTCTGGTGAAAACTCATCACAGCCCATTTGGACATCATTGCTGTTGTCAGCAGGAGCTACAGCTAGTTTGGCAAATAAAGTAGGTAAATGTGCTTCCTCTAAGCAGATAACTGAAAGAAGCAACTTAAACCATTCTTCTCGAAATCCAACTGTCAAACAGAAAGAAAATGACATTATGTGATGAAAATAAGAAGGCAGTTAGGTTCAACCAAAATGGGAGGAAATGAACTTAAGAAAATGGCCTAAAGAGGAGCAAACGTGAAAATGGAACTTACCTATTGAAGCAGTCCGAACAATTTCTGACACCAAAGACAAACCATTATCTCCACACAGCTCTGCCAGGCGTATGGGATTCCCATCTTGACAAGTATATAGTATCATACACAGAGGATCAACTGTGTCTTGACTCCGAATTCTTGCGAGCATGAGAAATTCTTTCGGAAAAAATTGAACCCAAATAGTTTGCTGGTGTCTCTCTCCAGCCAGAGAGACATTTGCCAGAACCTGCAGGGCTATCCTGACAGCTCCACTGTCTAAGGCAGGAGTATCCATCACACCCCTCGAGACAGTTAAAGTGATCCCAACCCCATTCTTCTCAATGAAGGTATCCTGATTTTTAACATCTCCAGCACATAGGTTCCTCAGAAGCTTCAGTGATGATTTCAGAAGTTCAGAATTCAAATATTCCAAGTGTCCTTGAATTAGATCAAGTATCATAACAAGGACACTCTTTGAAGCAAGATCCGCACGCCCATCTGCAGTTCTCGATATTTTCGCAAGAACTTCTAAGGCATCTATGAGACTTGTGGATTTAGAATAAGCAAACAACCGGTCAAGGATGTCTTTTGGCAAAGAGGACCCCGCATTCTCGTCCATTGAAGATTAATTATTCTTTTGACTGCACACAGAGAAAACAGCTAATCAACTACGCAACATTTTTATTGCACAAGGAAGTATCAAAGACTAAATTCCATCGGAAGTCATGGTCCTCAAGCTGAAAACTTGTCCACAAAGCATGCCCCAATAAAATTAAAAAAAAAAAAAAACACTCAATCAGGCAAACCATTGATTCATCAACAGGATAAGGGATTCCACGCGATGAGCGCAAAATCCAACAGAACCCAGTATCGGCAATCTTTCGAACACTTGGTGGGCACTAACTGGAAAGAGTATAAGAGCAAGCGGAGTACCTGTTTGGATGCTCAACTCCACCACAGACTCAGCGCCGATGTGCTTGTGATCATACCCTTTTTTTCCTTTTCAAATGCTGATTGAACTCCCCAAGGTAATTGCTGCAACACGAAAGAAGCTGGACCCCAAGTTTCCTCAGGAAAGGTGGGAATTTGCAAATCGTGGAAAGCCAAATTATGAAGATAGAATTGAGGGTTTGAAACCGAAAGCCGAGGTGGAAGCTAATTCGAACTTGCCTTCGCTGCTTCTCGGATTCCAGGAGAAGAGAGAGAGCTTCGAGAGGTTTCTGTGAGCTTCCTCAAACCATGAAGAAAGGTGCACGCCGCCGCCCTTTCAAAAGTTCACATTTTTAAGGAGACGGTTTTTTCAAAGTTGTTAATTTCTCCAATCCGGTGACAATATTTTTTCCGACTTTTAAGGAAAAAAATAATACACCAATATGATTTTTGCAATTTATATTCATTTTGGAAAATGAGAGCAGGGATATTTTTTTCTGTAATCATTATTGATGAACGTGAAAATCAAAAATGTTTTTATCATACTAGCCCGTACAAACCGACATGCGAAAATAAGAGGGCGAAACTTGATATTTTATTTAAATTCAATTTTTTCATACCTCATAATATATTTCAGTGCACATCAATATTTAGAAACCCTCGTCATGGTTGTTAGAGATTAGTATAAAATAATATTGTTCAAATGATCATGCAATGTGGTTTTTAAATTCTCCTTACATGTGTTAAAAGATATCAATCATTAGAAGTTTTAGACTATTTGATGCGATTATAAAAATACATGAAACAAAATAATATGAAAATAAACTTTAGAGGATTAGACTGGCATAGAAGACAAGCATGGGAAATACAATGTGTGTAATCTTGCAATGTCGAATGGAGGTTGAGCTCATTATTGCTAAAGAAAGGATGTCCATGTGAAAAAATACCCAATTATGCTCAATCTTTTCTACCAAGTCTTCTGTTATCAAATTTTATTTATTTCTTAAAATAATACACTTTGCTTCCTTTCTGCCGCGGACTTGTGATGATCAAGTCTTCTTTCCCCCACTTTGACAAGGAATAAGGAATTAGATAATGGGACATTACATAAAGGAAAATGGTAAACTAATATGGTAAAAAATATGTAGCTTTATATTTACCATGTCTTGGAAATGAAAAAGGAGAAAAAGGAAAATGAGCAGCTTACCGAGAGCTCGCCGGAAACTTCCCTTTTTGTCCCTCTGCAAAAGTGCGAGCTTTGCAATTTATATTTATAGAGTAAAGACGCAGATTCCATCGACATGTTGATTGCCCAGTTCATGAATTGATGAAGAAAACCAAGAATCAACTTCCGATGCAAAAGGGTTGAGGTGAATTCTTTTGATTGCCCCTGTTCGCTCTGAAAAGAATGATGAGAGTTTCTCCTAGTTTTCTTCTCCTTTCCAGTCGTTTATACTCGTAGCGTATTCACGAATCCGAAAGCTCGGAACTTGCTTGCGTGCGTTGCTGCGCTTATACTTCGAGGGAAAAGGGCTGTTGGTGCTATTGTGAATCATCAAAGGATATGTTCCCTGTTGCCACTCGTCAGAGTTTCGTTACATGGTAGTCATGAAATTGAGGAAAGAATCTTAAATGCTTAGTGGGTTGTTGCTACAAGTTTTATATGTCGTCCCAAGTCATGTTCATTCTCTGACAGTGGAGATTTTGGGACACTCGAATAATTTGGTGTTTCATCTCGTGTCCGATGTTTTTATGCAGGAAAATTATGGTGTCTAAATAAGGTTGTTCATGCTTTTGATCCAGAGAGAACCGGTTGCTTATTTTGCAGTGGGGAGGTTGTTCAGATAAATGTGAAATGCAGAGATCAGTTGAAGCCTTTCTGCAAGGAAGTGCTGCGCATTATTATTCTGTTCAAAGGAAAGGTTTGAATAAGCTGCTGTCCCTCCTGGTCGCCTTTCAGTGGCTGATTTTCGCTTCATGCCCTTTCATCAATCTTGGCAATGCTCTTGGAGGTTAGCATATGTTCATATTATCACTGGTCATGCTCATGCGGACAAGATTCTCTTGTTGGTCAAGATCATCTAACTTTATATGGTTAACATGGCTTTATGTCAAATATTTGATGCTTTAAGATTGGCATTTGGTTAAAATTTTAATTGCTTGAGCAGGATTAGACACATCAGAGATTTCGGATGGTAAAGTTTGCTTGCCTGAATTTGGGCCGGGATCGCTGAAGACATTTTCTTTGGTACCTGAAAGTCATTGTGCTGTTATTTGTCATGATTTCCATGGTAAGAGCACTCATTGTGAAGGCGTTGGGTCAAATGTACCTGGCAGTCAGATAGTGTCTAAACAAGAACATAGAAATTTTGCTGCAAGTTCTGAAGAGCAGATTGAAGTTAAGAATCCTGGTGTCCAAGATGGTTTGGGCAAAGATGCACAAAAGGTTGATAAGGTGGTGCATGATGAACCACCAAAATTTGATGAATTTAAACATAAGGTTATTAGTCCTAAAGAAAGGACTATGGGTGGCCAAACTGGAAGCATTATGCATAGGGTTGAGGCGGGTGGGGCTGAGTATGATTATGCATCTGCCTCCAAGGGAGCTAAGGTCTTGGCCTTCAACAAGGAGGCAAAGGGTGCATCTAACATTTTGGGCAAGGATATGGACAAGTATCTGATCAATCCATGTTCAGCTGAAGAAAAATTTGTGATAATAGAACTTTCTGAAGAGACTTTAGTTTATACTGTTGAAATAGCCAACTTCGAGCATCATTCATCCAATGTGAAGGAATTCCAGGCACAAGGTAGTCTGGTTTATCCAACGAAGACATGGGTCAATCTTGGCCAGTTCACTGCTAAAAATGTTAAACAATCTCAGAGATTTAGATTAACCGAACCAAAGTGGGTGCGATATCTCAAATTAGATTTACTTAGCCACTATGGTTCAGAGTTTTACTGTACTCTAAGCAATGTGAGAGTTTATGGCGTCGATGCTGTTGAGCGCATGCTAGAGGATTTGATCTCTGTCCAAGATGATCTGTATACTTCAGACGAGTCAGGAGATGAGAAGTCAGTCTTTTCCCAACCAGTGCCCTCTCAAATTGATGGGCCTCATCACAATCAAATTACAGAATCTTCCTCAGGAGCTGCACATGAAGATTCTAAGCAGAAGCTTGATGTTTCAAAGAGTAAGTCAGATGATCAAATTGGTGATACACAACCACAGCCAGTAGAAAGATTGCCAGGGGACAGTGTTCTTAAGATATTGATGCAAAAGGTGCGGTCACTGGATGTAAACTTATCCATTCTGGAGCGGTACTTGGAAGAATTAAATTTTAAGTATAGTGGTCTATTCAAAGAAATGGATGAAGAAATTGCTGAGAATGCCAAGCTGCTGGAGAAGATAAGATTGCATATAGCAGATCTTCTTGACAACAGGGGTGCTATTGTACGTATCGTATCTGTTAGTGCTCTCTAGGAGTCATATAGGAGGTGTGTGATTTTTGACATGGTTTCTGGGTTTTTTTCAGGGTAAAGACTTATCTGATTTGGTTCTGTGGAAGTCACTTGTTTCCACACAAATTGATATTCTGAATAGCGAAAATACAATTCTCAGGTAATTCTCGGTCTGAGACTAGCTCAATGATAATGGTCATGTTCCGCTGCATGTATCTAGCTTCTGTTTTGACATTGGCACATGGACTGACATCAGTTCACATGCATGTATGCACTGCCTAAACACATGATCTTTCCTCCAATCTTCCATCTGCCGTAATTCCTGCATGGGGCTCTGAGTACATCTATTACTTGTTGTCAGTGCCCGCATTTTAAAGCTGATTTAGGACTTCTGATTATCCTAGAATTTTATTGTTCAATCATTGTGTTTAAATGTGATTCCTTTTCAATTATGTACAGTCTAAAGTTACATTATGTGCATTATATATATAATGAAAGTTTGTAATGACTTTGCTAGGATTGTAATTTCACTGGCCATGCTGGTTAAGATGAATTGAGTAGATATTGTCTAGGAAAGACAGGTGGAAAATTGGTTGCATGATGAATACTGATGCAAGCTATGGTTGGATGGGGAAGGCAGTGTTGGCATTCTCAGTCCATGTGCTGAAAATCCCAACCAACCAAAATTGGTTTCTCATCACAATACCGTGTTCAGTACCAAGCTAGTTTTTACAAAAATAATGCTTTTGTTTCGAATTTTAGCATTTTTCCCCTGGATATAGCTTTATGAAAGATGCAATTGCAGTGAGCCAACCATTACAAAATACATTCTCTATCTGATATACATATTGAATTCACATATAGTAAATACTAGTGTATTGGATAATGCACAACTTGTGAAACAAACCAGAAATTGATGAAGATGATTTGTGGCATATTACAAAATTTTGTATCATGTGGATGCATTTTGCCATTTACTGATAATAGGATAAATGCTATTTGCAGATCAGAAATGGAAACAATCCTGGATACTCAGGAACAAATGGAAAACAAGGGTATTCTCGTGCTTCTTCTAACCTTGATATGTGGTTTCTTATCAGCTCTAAAGCTTATTGTAGATTTGACTGTAAATATATTTAGTGGAAAGCAGAAATTTGTTCCTCGCTCTAGGTCATCTTGGATTTTCTTGCTTTTGTATTGTGCCATTGTTGGAGTCATTCTTTTGTTGTGAATATGTTGACATTCGTCTCACCTGAAGATTGATTCCTAGTAGATTGAAGATGGTGTGAATATTCTAGTTCTCGCCAAGATTCTCATACAATGGTTGAAGATTTCTACTTGTTATTAGAACTTATGGGATGGTCATTCCTATCATGTCCACAGTTCCTTCACGTGACCAAACATATCATGCAAGTTGTTGATATCATGAGTTACAGCCATCGCTTCACCTTTAAGTCAATTGGTTACTTGTGAGGCGGTTCTCCCTGGAGGAGATTTGGCTGCATTGGTTTGAGACGTCATGTGTATATAGGTATAGAGAATTATATTTGATAAGAAATTTTTCTATTTTGATTAAGACAATTCATAGAGGATTTTGGACTGTCTCCATACACCAGAGGAGTTATAGTGGCCAGGTGATAGCTTTTGCAGTTCTTTGCTCCTTGTCTTTCGATGAGCAGAGAAAGGCTCAGATTATCTAATCACCGCATCTCCTTTTGCTCTTTAGATGAGCAACGTGAGTGGAAATCACCAGCTTTATTCCACAGTGGATTGGCAACTAATCCATTTGCATGGAGATTAATTTCGGTTACCAAACATTGGTATGAATTGGCAATCCAACCATGCAAGCGTAAAAAGTCCCCATCCGATGCTTATAGCAAACAACCGAAACAAGCAAGTAAATGGTTAAAACAGACCGTGCACAGGGAAAGCAACGATCAGGCTAAATGCAGCAGTTGAGTACAATGAACACCCTAAATCTAAAATATATACACAGAAATGAAAAACCGTCTGCAATGTTAGCCAAATGTTGTTGCGCAAATATAAGGTCGCCACTGGCCAGGCATATACAAAATGCTAATCCATTCATGTATAAAAGGAGTTTGTATCGTCTATACAAAAGGAAAGAGAAATTAACTGGCAGTATACCATAGTTCCCAAAGTCGAAAGAGGTAAATGGAAGGGGAAAATATATATATAGGCTGGATTGGTTTTTCTTTTTTTCACTCGCTCGAAACAAAATCAATTCTTAATGCATGCAATAACAGCCTTGCGGATAAAATTTATCCACACCTGAAAATGTACATAAGACTGGACAAGGTGTATGAAAGGTATGATCTGTATTCTGACTGCAAAAACCAGCTTCCACTTCTGTTGCTAAGTCACTCTTGTAATCCTGTTGGAAAACTCCACTCATAGGGAACCGAGATTCCTTCAACAAAAGTTCATTTTATACTGATCTCAATCCACCACTACCAAAAAGAATGCTCATTCAAAATCTTTTGTGTGGCTTGATATGAGGATAAAGTCCCAGAATGTGCTCTGGCATGAAGTCATGACGCGTCAAAATTCCAACAATCGGAGGCCTCTGCAAAGATTTAGAGTGATTACCGTGAGTTTTTGTTCTTAAAAGCAAATCACTAGCTGTTTGATGTTCTTTGCAAAACCGGCAATAGACAGAGAGCAGCAAAAACAGGTGAGACATGGTTTGTAGCACGAGTGAAGAAAATATTGTTTCACCATGGAGAAATGACCACTTAGAGATATGACAAGCACCTTGCCCAATTAGAGCTAAACTAAAGCAGTCACTTTCCAATTTCAGTACGCAAGACTAAGATAATTGACCAACAAGCATAAAATTCCTAAATGTCATTCTACAGCAGAAGATATGACGGCCCAGCTTCATGAGTTAAGACCCGTTAAACAGTAAAGTAAATAGAAAAGAGAAGGTTGTATGGATCTTACCCCTTGACTCTTCGGTACCACACACATGTGCCTCAGACCAAGTTGACGAAAGAGTATCGCAGCTTTGGCAAGCGACATCGTCTCGACCACTGTATATGGGGATGCATTTGTAATAGGGTGGAGATCAATGTACAGGTCCATCTCTTCATCATCAATATCTAAATCCTCCAACTTGATCCCCTTTCCAGACCCTGCCTTGGCAAAATCAAAAGCAGCATACTTTTGTAAGATCTCTTCCCCGCTAATCACCCTTTCCCTCGAAAAATTCTTCCCCTTGAGCAGCACAAGCAAATGAGACCTCAAAACAATTCCGCAAAGTTCTGCAGACTCTGAGAATGGTGGTTCATCTATCACAGGAAACCCATTATGGCCAGTAGTCCTCAAAGCATGCAATATGGTCCCTACCTTCTCGATGCCCGAGAACATAATTATTGGTCCAGTAACTACATCGCGTGCAACCAGTTGCCTCATATAAGGTTCTGCATGGGCCTCCATGTAAGGCAAGCCTTTAAGTTTCACTATCTGATCATAAACGCCTTTGTTGAAGCTATCTGCCACTGTTTTGGAGACGAGAAGAACCAGCATAACAAGGGGAAGAAGCAAGAGGTCGTTTGTGAGCTCAAGTAATATAACACAAAGTGAGACAGTCATTCTCATTGTGCCACCGAGGAATGATGCAGCACCAAGGAGGGCATAGAGACCAGTGTCAAGTTCTGAGACAGATTCAAAAAGTCTCCCAACAAGACGACCGTAACAGGCACCAGCAAGTATAACAGGAATAAAAAGACCAGAAGGAATGGCGATGCCATAAGTTATGATGCCAAGAAAGTAGATGGCAACAAAGAAAATTAACAGAGTGGATATATTAAATTCTTTTTTAGTGCTAGTGCTGAACAGGTTGCGGATAGCATCATCATTGGTATTCAAAAAGAGGGAAGCAAGATCATTGTAGTAGCCTGATGAGCACTGGAAACTCTCATAGTTGCCAGATTCTCCAACAGTTGGACAGCTCGCTGATGAATCGGTAGGGCAGGCTTGGCACTGGGCAAGCCATGGAAGGCCAAAAGCACAGCACGAAGTCAATAGGGAAATGGTGATTACAAGCAAGATCTTGAAAGAAGCACCCCGCCTGCAGTGTTCATAACACCATATAGGATATTAAACATCACTTTTCTTTGTATTGTAGAACCCTCTACTCACTGTTACCTAGAATGCCTTACTGTACAAGAGAAAATTATTACTCTACATACCTAGGGAGCTAATACATAAGCAAAGAAAACCAAACAAGTTAGATAAACATGAGTATTCTCTGTATTATAATGCCCTTCAACCAAGAATGCCTTTCTGTGAAGAGTGAGAACTTTTACAATACGTTCCTAGTAAGCTAATAAATAAGCAAACCAAACCAAATAAGTTAGATAGGACTTACTCATTAATGATGCTGTAA
The DNA here is from genome assembly GCA_017140615.1 of Eucalyptus cladocalyx. Taxonomy (NCBI): domain Eukaryota; kingdom Viridiplantae; phylum Streptophyta; class Magnoliopsida; order Myrtales; family Myrtaceae; genus Eucalyptus; species Eucalyptus cladocalyx. The sequence continues at coordinate 78,287,498 of CM029523.1, read as the reverse complement.
ATTCTTAGGACCTTGTCTATAAGAAAATTGTAGAGACTCCCCAAGATGCCTCCAATAACTCCTAAGAGTATAACTGCTAGTACATCTGCACCAGAATATGATGCCTGGGCTGAACTGACATCATACATTATAAGACCACCTTGGCCAAATAGCCCACAATTTCCTGTACTACAGTACTCAATGAAAGCTCTTAACACTATAGCAACCACTGCAGTTGTGAAAAACGTTCTCCAAAGAAGAGCACTTCGCCACCTGAACAACGAACAAGAAGAACACTCATCAGAAACTTCTAGTAGCCACAGCTTAGACCATTTGATGAAAGAATCTGCTCAATCTATCCAAAGATATAAAGTAATCCATGCAATGATAAGTTTTCTAGCTAAAGGTGAGGTGAAGCCCTTACATTCCATGTTATCCATTCATCCAATTAGCAACCTAATTGAGTATATAAGGGTTAAACCAGCATTTCTTTTTTCTTTTTCTTTCTTCTGGGGGGAATGTTGAGCCAAACTATAAAGAAAACATTAAAATATTCTAATCATGTACATTTGCATTCCACTATGATCTCTAACACAAAGTGTTTATCATCAAGTGCTTGTACTAAACATCACAAAAATTGTTGACTGACAGGAACAATAATTTTACTTAAGGAACCCGCAGGATAAAAAAAAGTATATAACGATATCATTGAAGAGTTCTCCTATGAATGAATTTTTATGTTCCATTTAAAATGCCATGTAAATCTCACTAGAGGCTAGCCAAAAGAAAATATTGCTAACGTGCGCAGTTTTAGAGTTCCCGACAATAACTCTGCTCTGTGAGAGAGAAAGAGAGAGAGAGAGACCATGAAGCTGCCTCTTCTAGGGCAAAGAGGACACCACCAACTGGAGCACGAAATGCAGCAGCCACACCAGCAGCAGCTCCACAAGTAATCAGATCTCGCCTATCTCGGTCATTTTTGAAGTATCTCAACCATTTCCAAGTCAAATGATATCTACGAGACCCCCCTTGTCCAAGTATAGAGGCTATACAAGCGCCTGTGTGCACCATAGGCCCTTCTTTACCCACAACAAATCCAGCAGAGACACCAAGGATGGAGCCAAATATCTGAGAAATTGTTAATAGGTGTCAAACTGGAGGATAGATAATCATTCAAAGACAACATGACGACAGAAAAATGCAGTGCAATTGTTGTTACTAAACCATAATAAGTTGCATAATTTCCTGGCTACTCAAGATCACACAATAAACTCGTATTTGCTCTCCAACATGTGCAGTGAACAAGGTGGTCAAACAGTCAAATTGATATCACACTGAGGAAGGACATGCAGAATGTTGTGGACAGACTACTACACAGAATTTTTTTTTTCAGGAGATTAATTGACCAAGTAAAAAAGAAATAATATGCAAAGCACATCAACATGTTCTGAGCAATCAGTATTCATTCTATAGCTTATTTTGGATATTGGCTATGACAATCTGTTTCCACTCCTATCATTCTACTTGACACCGTAAAACCAGATACATGATATAGTCTTCATTCTGAAGCCAGACAAAAACATAACAGTTAAGATGCTGAACAGCTAACAAAGAAAGACAGAAAAAGTATCATTAACAATGATCATATTCTAGATAAATGCATCTCGTTGCATTCACCTATTTGAAAAAGTCCAATTTGGAATAAGCAGATGAAGACTTCCATTATGCAAATCAAGTATTACTTCTTAGTTCTTACCTTGACAAAAAGGGTACTAGGAGCTAAGATGGAATATGCATCGATGCCATTGAGGTAGGCTTTAACCTCAGGAATCCCAGAACCTGCAGCAGCTGGAGCAATGAAAGCACAAAGGGCACCAGCAGCTATTGCCAACACCACATTACAACCAGCAAATGCAGCAAAAGCTGCAAAATATCTGCACTGAAACCAGTATCACATCACACTTGGTAAAGGAGGGAGCAGACAAACATAGTAAGGCACCAACACCTGCACGCACCATAGAAATGCACATTCGCACACAAGCATATGCACCCATGGAAAAGGAATTAGTCGGTCAGAGTAAAGAGATTCAAGCAAACTAATTAATGCTACAAAAAATCTTGCAACATATCAAACCAGGCAGACCCAAAGTACCATGGTCAATACAATCAGAGCAACCCATTTTTAAGAACGGAGGTACTAACGTAGGACAAGCACAACAAAGAAATAGTTCTATCAGAGAACAATCAGTCACAGATAATACAATTTGAAGGCTGATCTTCTGAAAATAATAATTGGTGCATGGCATCAGTCTTGATCTTGAACCTTAAACACTTTAAATAGGAGACAAAAGAACCATTGAAAAACAGACAAAACGCGGTGAACATATATAATAAAAAATCATAGACCGGAGAGGAAAATAGGGCAGATACAGGCGGTGCAATTTTAGCTTTGCTACTGCTTGACGATGTTGGATGTCAGATGCACACCTCCATCTAGTTTTTCCAGTATGTGGGCCCAACTCTGAAATGATATCAGAGACTAGAACAGGATTTTTGAAGTTCTTAAGAGCAGCATGTTTTGAGCTGAAAACATGAGTATAGAGTGCCAAGAGGGATATTAAGCAATGCAATAAGATTGCATGCTATATAATTTAGATTGTGTCTGAATGCCTAAATCACCACATATGTGATTATGGTTGCTATGCTTTAGGATAGCGATTTTGGGCAACAAAGAAGCAAGATGTGCATTAACCAAGCATGGAATAAGGATTCTAAGATTATTCTTGAAGAAATGACGAAAGTAAGCCGGTAGGTTCCAAGCAATATGGAGGTGGTGTAGGACTGAAGGCTCAACCACTATCGCTATCTGAGCACAGGAACATATTAGCAAGCGCGATCACGAGTGGGTAAGGGCTGTGCATGAGTCTTGGGGGGACCATGCATGGTGGAACTTCAAAAGTTGCGTGGTCTACAAATCTAGGACGGACAACAATAAAACCAAAGCACTCAGGATATTGCAATATTTTGTAAAGCTTGTACCTTGGAACCTAAAGCATACATATACAGAATTGACCACAACCAAGTTGAGTTTCCGTTGTCAAAACAAGGACGTAGTAGATTTGGGTATGTTAGTCTGGCCAAATGGCCCACAAAGAAATGTCCACTCCATTTTTATTGCCACTACATGCTTAGATACATGCTTGGAGAGATGATAAAGATGCAAGCCCCACCCCAAGAAGAAAGAAAGAAAAACGAGAATAGAGATGCACAAAAAGAGCGTAAGAAAAACATGCTTACCTATCCTTAGACATGAGATCAGTAGCTAGTAGCAGCTTGTACCCAGCTATGTTCTCGACTGCAATATTGTTGAAGAAGCCAACTAATCCAGTACCTAGACCTATGATAAGTGCAAAGGCCCATTTGAGCAGAATGTACTGAAATATTTGAATTTTCTTCCTTGACCTCCAGTCCTGCTTAAATAACTCATTTTCAACAATCCTGTCATTAGGAAAAAAGAGAAGCAATATAGCTGAGGAGTGGATCTCAGTATTTTGGAATCTCTGCCAACCACATTTCCAAAAAGATCATCTAAGAGAAATCAAACCTAAACTTTCGCCATTTACAGTTTTGCATCCTAATTTCCAACATTCATTGGGGGAACCACAAGATGAATGCAGCTTCTGTTATCTCCCTCACACAAGAATGGAGTTTCGAGTACAGTTTATAATCGATAATTGCAATTGCGGTAAGTAGAGGAACAACATGGGGACCTCAAAAGTTCTTGGAACACAAGAATACTGGTGCATGCATATGCAAGGACACGAGAATAGGCAATGTCACCATTCTCTCGCTTGACTTTTGCCATATTTTTAATTCCTGCCTTTCTCATATGCAAAATTTTATCTGTGCATATAATTTGTAAGGAAAGAGATGTAAGTCAATTTCTTGGAGGCTTGAAGTCTGAATTTATTTATTATTTTTGTCAAAGCCTCCTACAATTGGACATCGCTCGAATGCAAAGCACGTTGTCCATTCAAAATTTGATTGCTCGCAAGTGCATGACGTAGATTTAGAAATGTGCTTCTCATGAAGATTTCTCTAGATTAAAGTTTTCATAGAGTCTGAGCCTCATCCTCTAAATCTTACTATAACACCATTACAAGTGTTTTGATCCGATTTGGTCTGGCGTATATAGAGTATGTCTCAGTCAAGCTTGAGCACAAAATACGAGGTTCGATGAAGCTCGAGTCAAATCTCGAGCATTGAACTCTCGAGTTGACTTGAGTTCAAGTAGCAAACTCTGTCAACTCGACCCATCTTGTTTACATCCCCAGAGGCAAGCTACCTATCATAATCCAAACCAAGCGACTGGTGGTAACATGAATGACCCGAAAAAGGACACGAACGAACACAGCAGACATGCCAGTGCGACTGGAATAGTATAAGGAGAAACGGCATACTCGTAGTCAAGGCTCTCGATGGAGCAAACATTGGAGCCGACGATGGCAATCTGGGAGGTGGTGTTGACCCTCTTGACGAGAAGGGGCTCCCTGAAGGTCATGTTCTTCTCCGATATGCCGGACCAGTACCTCTCGATCTCCTTCCCATCCAGCAGTCCCTCACTCTCGACATCGCGCTCATCTTCGCCATTGTTCGCACGGTTCTCCCGCTCCATTGTCCCCTCCCCTCAAACCAATATCCAGATTCTTTCCTTGGCAAAGCGGGCGGTGACTAAAAAGGCCTCCTTTTTTTTATGACAGCGACCTGGAAAACCAAATGATTCAGACCACGAATGGGATTTACCGATTACGCGAGGCACGATCCGGGGTTTCCAAATAAAGAAGGCACGTCGAGAATGATCCGTCCACCGCCATTCCGAGCAGGCAAGACGGGAACTTTACAGTCGAGAGGCGATCGCAATCACCAAATATGCTCAAATCATGCTCTGTTTGGACTGGGGGTCGACAAGACCAGCTACGTAAGCAAAGCAGGGAGGGGGAGCGAGCATGACAAAACACGGAACGAGAAAGCAAACGTGAACCCACCTGGAGTACTCGATCAGCTGATCGAACAGAGGGCGAGGCTGAGCAGAAGAAAAGGAGCAGCGCCGGCAGCCGTTTACATTCAGCGGACAACCGGGTAGGCACGCCAAGGTTGAGCTGGGTTTGACTGCCTGAAACTCCGGCGTCAGGACAACAGAAGCACGCGAGCAAGCTGCCAGCTTTCTGCAACGGATGTAGAGAGAGAGAGAGAGGGAAGGAGGGAGAGAGGGAGGGAGAGAGAGATGGTTATGGTTATAAATGAGTCCACTGCGTTTTCATGGTGTTTTGTCTGGTGCTGGTGCTGATGCATCCTACCCAGCAAGATAGAGAGAGAGAGAGAGAGAGAGAGAGGAGAGAGAATGGCATGTGGCAATGGAGGCGTGGGGAGACGTGATTGGGATCCGGATGGTCGGAAAAACCCAATTTTTAAATCAATAATTCCCCCCTCTTTTTCTTTGTCTTCTCTTCTTAAGCATAAATTAGTAATTACTGGACATCTGAATCCTCATCAAAAAAAAAAAAAAAAATTCATTAGTAAATCATGTTTAATCATTCCCTCAATCGCTTCCTACCCTAGATTCTCACTTGCATTCATGTGCCCTCCCAACTAAAAATCTAGGAGGTTGATTTGTCCCAAATAAAATCACGTTTCATTTCATTCTCCAATTTTGCACTCAGGCGACGTATCCTCTTACGATAGAATTTTCAATCGAGATTGTCTATTCACTAAATCGCGCGTTACATAGACATGAGAAGTTGATATGTTGAGTTTCCAATCTACAATGAGAAAAAATCCAAAGCGATTAGGTTAAATATCAAATCAACATATCACTAGTATCATTAAATGTGTGGAGAGACAAAATTCACAAGAACTTTCTACAAGATCGATAGAGCATCGATCACGACTTGTTTAATTTGACTTACTCCAAGCATATAATTTCGTCAAAACTTTTTACTTTTCAAAAGTGAAAATGGAAAATTATCGTTATTAATATTTTTAAAAATAAAAAATAAACAAACGGGCCCTAAGTCTAACCGTGGAGCCAGATGGAGCAATCATACAGGGAGAAGCAAATTACTTTATAAGATCTCTCGTTCTTTTAGCGGGGGGTTTATCCAATTTTTCCAGGTGGCATTTAATCACCGCCCGTCGGTTCGCGCTGTACTTTCTGGAACGGACCGCGGACGGTGGTGGCTCCCCCATCGTAGCACGTCTCTCGAGAGCACGTGATTCCGGCCTCTTTCTAGTTTCCACAGCACGACAAACACGAGATGGAAACATGCGGGAAAAAAGGGTCGAAACCTCGATCGTGTTTTTCCCCGGTCCTTTTTAAGGAAAAGCATGTCCGAAATCATGCAATGATCATAGGCAATATCAGGCACATTTTACGCATTCAGGATTGGCCCTCGAATCTTGGAACGAGATAGACACTGCCCCCCCTTCCCCTTTTTTTAGATACCGTTCGAGGGAGACCGAAAGCGAAGAGGACCACCCGACTTTTGCTGCTCTCAAAGGCACGGTCGTTTAAACGAGATGAGATTCAAGAAATTAGGGCATCACGCAATTCGTCATTTCTATAATGGCTTTTTTTTGTCTTGTACTCGCGTGGGGGGAGCAATAATTGATAACAGGCCAAAGGGGTCACTGTTGGCTTTCCCCGCTTCACACAGAGCCCTCCCATTATATTATTATTAATCCCCAAGAGATGCCAAGCGAAATCCTGCATAAACCCGCAAAGAATCGTTGGAGAAATAAAACAAGAGAATCAAGATTTCTCATTTTCTAACATCGGAATAAACCTGTCACGATAAGCCATAAACATTTTTTCCTTTAATATTTATTTATATATATATATATATGTATTTAGTTATTATATAGGTCAATTATATTCATTAAATGAGTCATAAATAATTTATTTAAATCTACTTCACTTCCATAACTCTCTTCCCTAATCTCACGCTCACTTAGATTCACTTAGATTTGGTTTAATGTGGGATAATTATAAATCCTTAGATCAATATCGGATGAAAAATAAGTCAAAATGAATTGAACGAGTCTATTTTAAGTTAGCTCATTTTTCGATCCGATCCGATCCAAATCCCATCTAATTTTCGTGTTTGTTTGACAGGTATACATTGGCATACATGTACTCCACCACTAATGCAAGAGAGAGAGAGAGGGGGGGGGGGTGGGGGAATGTGCCAATTCATTGGTTATTGTGATTATCCACATGATGGAGACGGCCACAAAGGGGAATTTGGCCATGAGCAATGCGTCCAGTGGGGAGGTGGGGACAGGAAGGATTCGAACCTCTCATGCGTGACATGGGCCCCCCCCCGCCTCGCTTCCGCCAGCTGCCGCGCCATCCCCCCACATGAAGTTATGAACGTGCGTCTCTCTCTCTCTTTTCGTCGGCATGCTTTCTCCTTTTACTTTTATTCACCAAATTAAATTGGAGTATCATGGCACCATCCCCCTTTTGTTCTGTCGCGATTCGGTTGCCGTATCATCTCGGGATTTCTAGTCGTCCACCGCCCACTATTTTCTCCTGGCTCATTCATTTTCACGAAGATTCAAAATTATATTTATTTATTTAAAAAAAAATTTCCCTCATTCTTCGATATTTGAATTGCTTGGGAAAATGAATCAATCATAAAAACTTTCATGCTTAAGTTCAAAAAAAAAAAATTTTTTTTTGAAAAATCGAGAAATCAGTTTTTAAAAGATGACTAAATACTGAGATTTGGACCAAAAACTCTGTTTGAGCGCGGAACCCCAAAGCTCGTTCCTAATCTTTTTACCGGTGTCCAACAATGACGAGGCCAAGTCCATAGAGGCAGTGCCCCAACCTCCTGCGCAACCTCCTGCACTGATGTTTGGTTCTTAATACTTTACGTGCAAGTCATAAGCGCCTGAATAATATATACTTGTTTAGGAAAAATCTAGATTTTCTATACCAAATAACGGAAAAGGGCAATTGATTTCGACATTATTTCTGATTTTTCCGAGTCAAGGAATTCCCATCTCTCGAGCCTCTCTGGCGGATTGAAAGCCAAACCCCGAGAAAAGTCGTGTTTTGTTTAGTCAATAAACATGTGGTTAGAGGGCGGCAACGCAAAGCAGCCATGGCTTTTGGTCAAAAGCACCCAGCTTTGTCCAGTTGGGTGTACGCCACGTCGCCGAGTTAAATCACTTATCCCACATTAAAATATTCTCTTTTTTGGGTCGAACCATATTAAAATATTCTCCATCGGTCGTAATTTGCAGTTCATTACGAGTCAAAGATGGATTAGATAGATAGCCCTACCATTCTTGTAGATTTTCCAACATCACCCGAGTCTTTCGATTACAAATGTTGGTAAGACAAAACCGTCCTCGACGCGAATGCGACAGGATTAACGCATGATATTGCCATATCTCCAGAATTGTGACTGTCCAACCAATTAACCTAGAATTTCCTGGTAACGTGCACTTCATGTGAGCTCTAACTATTATTAAAACCCTACTTGCACTGATCCTGGTAAATGGAGAAAGCACGTTTGCATGCTTCCCTCTCACTCAACACCCCATACAGCAAATCACAGGGATTATCAACAAATGGAAGCAAGCGTCTTACCTCTTTTGAAAGGAAAACTAGATGCTCTCCTGTATTAAGTAGACCTGACAAATAGATCGTTGACGCAGTACCATCCTCAGATATATGCTCACAGAGCAGTAAGCGAAACGGGCTGACGGATAACTCGCGCTCCTCCTAGGTGATCCTGCAAGATTTTCACCAAGCAAAGAAGAGCACCTAACTGACGAAGCACAGAGTGGATTCATAAGTCAGTCAGCCTGCATATTTGCTGCAATTCACCTCTTTGCAGGGTGTCGGAGTTCGATAATAAAAGTAAGTCGCGGTTTCAAACTGGTTTGAATAAAATGGTCTCATTTACAACAAGATGTAAGGAATGTACAAGAAAACAAGATGACCAGCTTATTTATTTGCCGCTGATACAGAGGCGCCGAAACTCAAAGCAGTAATTCCTCCGGTCAGTATAACTCATTCCCCATATCCAACCAATTCTGGAGTTTTGTTAAGGAACGGTGGCTAAAATCACAGGTGAAACCTAAATGACAAGTAACAAAAATGTCTTCCCCATTACTTAGAGCACATACTGCGCAGTATATCAGTTAGCAATATTGCTTTGCTCTGGCTTTCACCGACCTTCCATATCTTGAAATCAGGAGGAAAGTATTCCAGACTCCAACGCTTTAGCGTTGCAAGCGAGAAAGGACCCTGGACTTCGCCTTGGGGATCAGCATAGTGCCATATCAAGCTTTCCAGGTCATCATCATGGCTCTGACTCTGGCAACTCCGAGGATCCACATCCTCATCATCGCTGACCAAATCAATCACTACCTTCTGCGTTTGAACACTCTTATCCTTTGCTCCATGAAAGTTATTGTTCTCCACAACCACACATCTTTCTTCCTTACTAATCTCTGTTATTGGCTGCTGTTCACATTCTTCACTTTTCTGAGTTGCGCGAATTTTCTCATCCTCCGTTCCCTGAAACACTTGCTTCTCCATCTTACCAGGTCCTTCTTCATTTGTCTGATTTGCTACTACTTGTTTTTTGTATTCAGAAACATGAATACCATTCTGGTACCCTGCAAATTATGACATAAAATACGGGAACGGTTCTCACCATCTCAACATGCACAGATAGTAATGAAAAAGAAAATTGACATAGCTGATGACTTTCAGAATTCTGTTCCCTGCTCATCACAATGTTAACTGCAATCTGGAATTATTCCCACAAGCAAAGCAGCAGACAGGATGAGAGTATGTTGGCTCAAAAGTGATTATCCGTCATTCATTTATTAAAAAGCTAAGTAACTTGTATCGGGCAATTTAAATGGCTTTATTTGAGGTGTTAGTGAAACTCCCATTCTGTTCTCAGGCTTCAAACTCTCTCCGGTGCATTTAGAATAGATCCCATAGAGGTAATATATTTGTCATTAATGAAAGGAGACCTAAAAAATTTCATTCCCTGGGTTCCAACTTTCCTTACCTTTATTGCGCCTCTACCAAAAGTTCTGGTGGAACTCACCCCAAATTCTCATATTAATTCCCAAATACAGCAAGAAGATTATTCACCCCTTTTTATAAGGGATTCTCTTCTTTAAACAGGGGTAGAAAAGGAACTCTTGCAATAGCCAGAAAAGTTCAACTGGGAATGCTATCGATCAGGTCTGATTGAGAAAAGCTCACCAGACTCGATCCAAGTAGAATGACTATTGCACTGGATGCAATAGAAAGGTACAGATGCCAAGATGGCACTTTTATCATATAATCAGACAACACTGTTCCCACATCGACTTTATACCCCCAGTATCATTGGGCTTCCACAAGTACATTTTTGAGCTTTTTCAATGGTTCTACTTTCTCCAGTGACTTTCAGAAGATTCGTTTCTTCTCTCTGGTCTGTTCTCTTTAATTTAATCTTCACCTCAAGATATTGAAACAGGCAAAAACGAACCATAAAGCAAAATTCGATGAGTTTTTCTTAGGCTCACCAATTTGAATAGGCCTCCAACTAGAAGATTTATATGACAACAGACATAAACATAGAAATTCTAGCAGGAAAAGTACAGGCAAATAGAGATGGGTGGGTCAGCATAAGCCTTGATGGCTTTCTCAGACAAAGTGAGAAGTTCCTGAACAGGAGCTGAAATTCAGTGATATTGTAGAGCTCAAGCCTTGAAGAGAAGAATGTTGATGTGGAAGAGGTGGAGTGAAGGATGTTGAAATGAGAACAGATGAATTTAATTGGCAACAGGAAAGAGAAAGCTAGGTGAAAATGCATTGCCTCCCAAAGTTGAATATTTTAACGGACATCGATGACCCAACACAACAAACAAGAAACTAAGAAATGAATTTTGTCTTGTTTGCACCAGGAGAGAGAGTTGCTTTGGGATGGGAACCACTTCCCATTTGATAAGTCCATGCAGATGCCTAACATTAAATAAAAGCTGCCTGTACATACCTTCCAAGTTGGTCATCCAAGGTATCTTAGTCACTGGTACAATATTGCCCACAGTAGCACATTTAGCCTCCTGTGAACTTTCCCTATGGAGCGATATTGGTGATGTAGTGATTTCTTCTAATTCGTCCGGAGTATCTGTAGGATCAATTTCTATTCCATCTGCAATCACCTCAGGTATCTCACGCAATAAACGCGATTGTTCTTCAGCAGTCTGGAGCAGCTTCCTCCTCTCCAAGTATTCGAATAACGTACAGAATAAAATAAGTTAAGGAACTGATTGCTGGCTTGATACCAAAAGAGGGGGAAAAAGAGAGGGAGTTAAGTATTCAACAATTTTCAGCCACGGAAACCAAGATTCTAGATGCTGTCTCATATGTCAGGTTATAAACGATAACGTTGGACCATGATATCGAAAGCCAATGTTCAACAAAGTAATGGCAATTTAATTGTAACAAAGCTTTAACTTCGACAAGCTTCCATCATGTAAAAGCAGGTGTGGAACCAAGTGATTGACTAAATGATTGGAATCATCAAAAAGACTCTGTTCACATGAACACATTCTCTGCCTGGGTCACTAACAGAGGCATAGCATGGTCAGGTCAAGTGCACCATCAAATCACATGGCAAGTATTTAATCTGAAACTAGTGGGTGACCAATACTCACCACCAAGTAAAGCCTCAAAATAACAAATTCCGGGTACATCCTCAATGTGATGATAAATGCGTTGGACGACAAATAGCCTCACTTTACTTTCAAGGGGCAGAAAGCATGAAATTTCAAAAACGGGATGCTTTCACAGAACCATTCCGCTGGATCACATACGACTAATTATCGTTCCACATGCAAAGACAATTATTTCACTGGACTATCACCAGCAATGGTACCTCCTGTCAAAAATAACTAGTTGTATTCTGTGAACACGGGTCTTTCTCACAGTAGGCCGAGACTCCAGGGATGCCTTGCTACTAAATAATTTCCGATTAGATCCTGTTTGCTATCATTAAATGAAAACTAAGTTCTAGATCAATTCATGCCCCCCCCCCCCCCCCCAAAAAAAAAAAAAAAAAAAAAAAAAAACTCTAGATCAATTCAGTTGTAACTAATTCCCAGTCCTTCTGTCATTACAGATCCATCAATCACAATGCACAGCATTCCTTTATGGAGCAAGTTTGGATGTCATAAACATATGTTACGTTTTATATAGCCCAAAATGCAGGAAACAGTAAGTAATTGTATCCATACAATCCTAGAACTAGAAGAAAATGCAGTTAAAAATGCATGGGAATTGTCCTCAAAGTAAAGCCAAAGCTCATTCACCACCAATATCACGGAGAAGATCAGAGGACAACATGGAAGGCAAATGATTGTAATAAACATGATCACATGATTCAAATGTTAAACACCTTAATTTGTAGGGACAAATAATTCTTAAGACTTGGCAAATTAAAACGATCAGTTCTTTGTATCGGAGCTTGTCATAAAGATGAAGGTCTAAAGTTTACTGGTGTCAACATAAATGTTATATGGTGAAAACAAATGCCCCCCACACCCCCAACCCCCCCCCCCAAAAAAAAAAAAAAAAAAAAACAGCAAGATAGCAGCATTGGGTAATGCGCTGCTCACTTTGAACCGATCTAAGTTAGCAATCCAACTAAATGATATTACTGAAAATCCGCATATTGTGCATTTTTTCAACTTCACATCAGTTTGGTGGCCAACACCTATTACACAAGCAAAATTTCCAGCACAGGCAAAAGGATATTCTTTGCGCCAGCCCTTCTCATTGGCTCGCTTCGATACGGCTCTCCAGCAAAGCAAGTTCCCTTGGAAGCCACTTGAAAGGAAAAGGCATGAGGAAGAAGAAAGGTCAGTCGAAGATTAATCCAGACGCCAAGAATATCAAAACAAATATGCAATGACATTGATGGGAAAAAATTGTTCTACAGGGCAAACATGAGAATGCAGGCTTATGCAAAGCCAAACGATGCAACTTATTTACAGCCATGGAGTGTGACAACCTAGCCTGACCCATATTAAGTATTGCCACCATTGGCCAATCATGTATTGAGCATCATTGATTTGTCAACCGAAGGCACCTCATAAGGTCAGGTCCACCTCCAACATATAAAGGTCAGCAACATTTCCCCCTTTCCTAGGTGGGATTCTGTTCACTCTATCCCCTTCACCAACCTAAAGGCCTTTAGAAGCAGCACCATACCTGAGCCTTCTGGTTTCAGGGCTCCAGTGATTGCTCCCCCACCAGATCGTAAAGAGTAGACTCCCATTGAAGTCAACCACTCTCCCCTACTCGACTCCATTTCATACAACTGAGGCTACTATACTGATCTAAATGAAATTGTCATGTTTTCTTGGTACTCGTCTCTTAACCCATTCTATTCAAGCATCAACATATTGGATTTAATGCTACATACATCAAGAAACTCTTCTAACCCATATTAAGCAAGAAGGGGTTTTCACCTTTTTCTCAAGGTACTATTAAAAAGGTTGACTAGAACCAGAAACGAATTCTGTGATGTTGTTTGGGGTCTTCTAGCATGGAAACTAGCAGTGCATACGCTTGTAAGAAAAGTAATAGAAGGATAAATGATGCCACTATGACTGTGCAATGCCAGCTGCTCAATTTAGAATTCAGACCGGAACATGGTAGATAAGATCTTACATGCTTCATTATATCTTCATGTAGTATTCGAGCTCTCTCTTCAAATTCTACCTGCCAAAAAAAGTGCAAATAAGCCTAAAGACAAGAGCAAAACCCATAAGTGAAAAATTCAACATACAGGTTCCGCTTTGTCAAGTTAAATGCTTTAATCTTGAAAGAATTTATTTCTGATAAATGACTGCATGAGTGGCGTTATTGATGGTAACATACAAAAGGCATTTCTTTTGTGAAATAACAAATTCAAAGCAATTGACAAGCACTGACAAAAGCAATAACTAACACAGTGCTGCATATCAACAGTGAGCCAGAAGCAATTGCAAGAGAATGCCACATAACTGGGTTAGTTCGACAAAAGCAGGCAGCAAAGAACCTTTCCTTTCAGTCCAAGTGGAAGGCCAGTATATGATCAGCTATGGGTGCAGCCTATACAAGGAAAGCTTGCTCAAGACAAAATCAGCTAGTCATAAAGAAACTTTATCTACAAGTCAAAAGATATTTAGATCCCCTATGGCAAGTGTGCAGCACATAAAATTTCCACTACAGAAAAAAGTCAATGTGAGCGTTATCCTGTTAAACTTCAATGGACCACTAGGCGCACTCTATGGTCACAGTAGACTAATTTCAGGTTGAATGTTGATAAAATGACATCAAGTTCCCCAAAATATATATCAGCTTATCATAATTTCCTACTTCATCATAGTGGACTAGTGCAGCGGAGCAGGGGCAAGATGGGAGTTCAAAGCATGATGCCTAGCAATAGCAAGAAGAATGAAGGCACGAAAACAGGCTTAACCTTACTCACTTTTGAGGACTATAAATATCTCACAGATCTGTAAAAAAGTTACAGATAAAATCATGTTTTAACCCTTGTCACTTCCGCTGCTTACATTTTTAAGGGGATTTGAAAGTAGGCAAATGTTTCGGCTGTGAGTTTTCATTTATTTCCTCTTTTTTTTGGTGATTATTGCAATAGAGCGCACACACTTGAAAAGCTAAAAATGAGCAAAAGATATCCATGATACAGAACCCTAGAAGGTTTAAAGACAGATAACAACAAAACGGGTGCCACAAGAGACAAATAAAAGAAATGGCCGCATGAAAAAAACAAAAAGTACGGAGGGAAAAGATGTAAAGAGCACTTTCTACCCATGATGAGGTTACAATAAACTAACAGATGTTAAATACACTGTTCAACAGCCTCCAATCGCAAATTCAATCAGTCAAACTCGCACTGCTCCCCTCCCAAAGTGCCATGTGTTTCTTCAACATGCATCCCACAGTCATTAATCTCTTTTAAGTGTTCAGATGTCCGAGTAGGAAGGTGCTACACTTCCCTAATAGCCGTAATTTGAAAAAAGGCTGCCACTGCCTCAGACCTACTACGAAATATAAACATACACAAGCAACTACTGCAACACAAAACTAATTTTATGACACTGAAAAGAGCATAGAAATATGATGTTCTGATAATTTATTGAAGATTGATAGTACATAATAAGAAAAACTTACTACAGTTGACCTCTTGAGCAAACCATCTTTCACTCTCTGACGCAAATCTTCACATTCTTCCTGCAGAAACATCAGAAAGAGAAATTATGGGCACGAATCCATGGTTCGAAAGAATCTTTAGAAAAGCCTCGTATTCAAGCAACAATTATTCACTGAGAATCTTTCAAGAACCATAAAACAGGAATGTAGACAAAACTGTGTCTTGACTCTGCTGTACTGCAATTGACACAGCAGCTATTCTGATTTCAAAATGCCTTATACTCTCATCATTAGAATAAAACCACATCGCGACTTAATTATTTCCATTTGCTGAGGACAAGATGCTCTATAGTCATCTAAAGTGACCATACAATCAAAAGACCATTATAGTCATTAGCCAGTACAGTTGGTTACGACCTTGGGCAAGCCAAAGCGGTTGGAAACTTCTAAGTTGGAAATGCACAGGTAAGTCATTCACGTATCTCCGGAGATAATTGACAGCAAGATCGCTTTAATTAATTTCGCATAACTGGTTGCCATTCAAGCATAGTCTCCCCATTAATCAACATCTTAGCTAGAAAACCAAATTTGACCTGGATGACATAATGGGATTCAGGCAATTCCCCCACGCCTACTCTCACCTATAAGTTAGTCATACCGCTTTCTCTTTTCATAGCCCACCACTCTACCAGTTATGCAACCCCAAAATGGTTTTGAGCTCGAACTTGGGAGAGGTTTATCTTTTCTTATCATAGGAAGAATATCGCAATGTTAAATATTCTGCAGAAGTCTGTGAAGTAACGCTCAAGTTAAAAAATTGCCAAAATTGATAACTTTTGCGTAGTGGTCCTGCTCTAAGTTGCCTACTACGGAAGCGGTTTGGGAAGCAAAAGCCTGTTGTGAATTCATCTCCTTGAGTAACGTCATAAAAATCTCCAAAAGGAGAAATTCAGTAGTTCTATCACACGATCAAAAGGAAGGTGAATCAATCAGTATCTTATTTAACACTCTGAATTTTCCCCAACAACTTTGGAAAGTGGCTCTTTGATTACCAAAATTAATCTGATTTATCCTAGCGCAATAAATTTGGTTTGAAGAGGCCATCTATTGCAATCTGTTGAAAGCTTTTCCAAAAAGAGATGCGCATTCCCTTTTCTTCCACCTTAAAGACAGTGTAAGCATTTAAAACCGTCAAAGCCTCCTTAACTTTGACTGTATCAAAGCCTAGTCCAGTCAGGCAATGGTTTCAATCAGAAGAAAATAAAGCTAGCATCTGCCGATTACCTCGGTGAAGTTCTCATCGGAAAGCATGGAAATGGGAATGTCTTTAAACAACCCAGCCACTTGAAGGAGGACTTGAGTGCCCGTATCTGTTGTTCCTGTGGCCCCTTTCACACCTACATAAGTAGAGAAAAATGTCATCAGTTTTCAAATATTTACAAGGAAGCTGCATTGACACCCATAAACCCATCATCCCACTCCATTTCACACTAGATTCAAACAAGCATGACCCAATTGCCAGTTAGATTACTACGAATTTCCGGAGTTTCGGAATAAGGGCAATACAAGATCATGCAAGGAATTGCTACAACATGAAGCACTGCACTGAGGAAGCTACTTAAAGTTTCTGGAAAGAGACTTGTTATGCTAGGAAGAATGATTTCCTCTATTTTGAGCTGAGAATTCATTTTCCTAATTCTAAGCGGGGGAGTTCCCTTTGACCGTAATGTCTTTCCATTGAATAACCATTTTCAACGAACCAAACACATGAAAGTCCCCAAAAAAACTAATTGACAGTAAGCTCTTTTGATGAAACAGAAACACCCTCTATTTTCCCTTTTTCCTTCCCAACATTACGACAGGTCACAAAGTGACTTAACATAAGAATGGGCCAGAGCTTGAGGGAAAAAAATGCAGCAAGCACCCAAGCAGCTTCTACCATTGCCCAAGAGCTAATAACTACAGCAAATCACCTGTCACTTGCAGAAGTTGATAAGAATTTTTCTGAAGGTAGTCATTGGGATCTGACTTTACCCTTACAAAGCTTCCAACCACTTTGCCTTCGAAGCTAACAGAGTCTTTGCAGAGAAGCTGAACTAAGCTCCTTTTCAAGTATACGAGTTTGATGTTATCAGGAACTACTGCAGCGAAACAACTTTCTGAACTTTCGACCACTTTTCTCTTCTTCGGTGTTTTTCTCTGAGGAAGTGAAGGCTTAGGCGTTAAGTCCTCATCCCCGGAACTGAAAAGAAAATCGTCGTCCGACTGCTCTAGGTTCTCTGCATAATGTCCTTCAAGTAGATCATGGATTTGAAGTCTACTAATAGTTTTTCTTCCAAAAGAGAACGGAGCCTTTCATCACAAACAACTCTCTTCTTCTTCTGTGGATGGACAAGCTTATTATCATTGACATAGTTGGTTATAACCGCTGCCACATCAGCTTGAGGGATCTGTTGGCAGGTATCTTTACCAATAGATTTAAGAAACTCGATGAGCTGTCTCGACCCCAACCGACAAACTCCTTTTCCTGTGTTGGTACTTCCTCTTTTGCGGCATGGGAGAATTAATTGGCCCATCACACTGTTCCACCCACGTGAAAGGCTGTGTTTCTACTCCGCCGTCCATCCTCAGGGTATGATTGAACTCGAAGGGTCACATTTCTACAGTCACCATTATCCTCTCCAAAGAAGAATTCTGTACAAACACACACATTAGTTCGACAACGTCATAACAATCCCAGCAAAAGTGTTGAGGTCAGGAAACAGTGTAACACGGGCGAACAACACAAAACACATGACGTATAGAATAACCGAGAGACCTGCAACCTCAAGCCCTCTATCTACAGAAAACAATGGCAAAAACAGATAAAAATCGCCCTGTGCCCTCAAAAACGACCAAGCAGCAAAACTAGCAAAACTAGCAAAACCAAGCCCAAATCCCCCGAAAAAGGGTGCACAGAACCCCAAAAGAAAAAGAAAAAGAAAATGGATGGATGGAGGATGGCCAAGCGAAAAAGAGAAAAGAATAAACTGTTATGCCCCTGGCCTGGGATGCTTGTCAATTCATATGCTGCAAAACAGCAGTACACGAAAACCCCGTCCAGCAGTATCGAAAAACAGCTAAAGATTTCTCATTTCGCAATATCTCAACAACACGAATTCATCAGGCCGAGGGGTCACCTTGAAAAATGAGGGCGGTGGGGGGAAGAGAGAAAAGATGCAGCAGCAGCAGCAGCCGGACGAGAATCGAAATGGCAGGGACAAAGGGAAGAAGAGAAAAGGAAAAAAAAAGGAAAATATCCCGGGCGCGCCTAAAAGGGAAAAAGGGAAAAAGAACGGCATGCAGCAGCAGCATTCAGTAGCGTCCCGGCAATCGGCAATTAGGGAAACCAATTCATCGCCATCCACATCCGCCACTCCGGAGCGGGATTGCAACTGCCCAAAAAGGGCGCCTCCAGCTGTTCCCACTACACACTCCATTTCCGGACCAAAAACGAAAACGAAACGCAAACAGCAACAGGAAGAGCCGAAAAGCGTTACCTTGAGGAGACTCCGGCTCGAGAGGAGGAGGCAGACGGCGGCGGCGTCGTCAATTCACGGCTCCCGCTCGGTCGCCGTCCCGACGAAGACGAAGAGGATGAGACGCTGGCACACTGGCTGGCTGTGTCGGGAGTGGTGCAGTGCACGAGTGGTGGGAGTCCTGCTGGTCGCGTGGTGTTCGTCGAAATGACGAGTGCTTTCGCTCCAGCATCGCCAGTCGGCGACGTCACGCCTCACCTTCCAACGCCACCCACGCCGTCGTTTCTGCCTCCCTTTCTTTCGGATTTTCTCCTTTTTCCAATTTTTGCAAAGCCTGTTAAAAAAACAAAGAAGGTGATTGGGTCGTTGATTCTCGGAGAGTTTATAGGTCACACGCCCGTTTCTTGACCGTTCGAAAGATTCCAACTACCAACCCAGACATGTCCCCTTTTCTCTCTTATAATTTTTACATTTATAATTTTGCTTTGGATAAATATAATTACAGTTTTCCTCAATTTTTAACAAATCGCCCAACTTGCTCGGGTCGAAATGAATCAATAGGAGCAACTAGTTATCGCCTTTATCGTGGGATGATTCACATTTGGTAATTTATTAGTATTATCGTTGCAACGTGATCATTTACTTCATTATTGTCGTGTTACGAGAACGTTCCTTCATTTATATTAATTTTTGTTCGGTCGATAAACCCATTTTTGTCACTCATGTTCGCCTCCCGCGTTAGTAGTTTCACATCTTATCTTTATACCAAGTCACCAAACATCGTTAGAAAGGGAAAGAATATCCTATTCATAGCTCCAAATGCATCTGCCCACTCCTCGAAACCAAATGAGGATGAAGTAGAGAGAATTTAATGCAAAGTGATGTGACGAGTCATCATTGGATATTCGAAATAAATGGATGTATTCAACTATCTCACTCAGTTTAATTGATACCACTTTGGAAATTAGCTTTTGAATTAATCTTAGATTTTCTAACACCACCATTGGCGGATATAAATGGAAATGAAAATGCATAAACGATTTCAAATCCCATGGAAACATCTAAAAGCAAGTGCCCGTTGAGGCTTGATCCATGCCAACTCCCAAGCGGAAAAGCCTAAGCCCATTCAAGTGGGGGCTCAAGAAGATCAAGACCGTCCGATTACCAAATCCTTTTGCTGTCGATTCTCTCAAAACTCAACGGTTGAGATTGATTCTCTTACACCAGAAGGACAATAATATCCTGTCTAGAAAAAGGAACGCGTATACAAAGACAAAACCATGTCCAAACGACAAAGTAAAACCCAAAAAAATCATCAACATTTGTACCCCGAATTTAGTATCCATTTATCCATCTATACTAAAAATAATCGCTCGCAAATTCTTGGACCCGAGTGTCTGGCAACATGCATTACATCACACCACTTGCGTCGCGCCACTAGATGGCTGGGGGTGCGCGGTATCGTCCGAAATGAACCCGTGCTGGGTCGACTCGTACATCTCCCCGTCCCCCTACAATGCGTAGGCCTCTTCCCCGTGCACCGCGTCGTCTCCGATCAGCAGCTGCTCCTCCGGCATCCGCAGCGGCACCACCCATCCTATCACCACGCACACGACCGACGTGACCACCGCGTTCCACCCTATGATGAAGGCCCCTCCCGCCAACTGCTTCAGGATCTGGACCCCGCCGGAGCCCCCGTAAACGCCCCCCCTCGAGTTGGTGACGGGGAGGAAGAGGGCGCAGAGCTCCGGCTGGGCGAAGACGCCCGTGAGGATGCCACCGAGGTAGCCGGCCACGGCATGGGTGTGGAAGACGCCGAGGGTGTCGTCGATCTTCTGGAGCAGAGTCCACCTCCACTTCCTGTGCACGATCATCATGGTGAACCACGGGATGCTTCCGGACAGGATCCCCATGACGATGGCCGCCCATCCTTGGACGAGACCTACACACGGACGTCGATGTCCATGTCGGCAGCATTGCAATACAACGTTGTTACGAACATCGTATGTGGAAAAGTCAACAAGTCAAAAATCGTCCATTTCACTTCTTCTCGACACCTCGAAACTTGTGAATGGCAAAACATTAGATGATGGGTACCATTTCAAGGTGGGGGCATATCTCGTGACCCGCAAAAGTTGACTAGTGGAGTACTCGCGGAGCCAAGAATGATAGATTATCTCCATTCTTATCTTACAGAGACTTCGGTGACTATGAACATGGGAACGTGTATGGTTTCCTGTTAAAAAAATTGATGTGAACATGAGGATGTCCATGGCTAAATTGAGGCTTTTCGCCCTGCCATACCTGCGCCGGGGGTGATGCAGACAAGGCCGGTGATCATGCCCTGGACAGCTCCGATGACGGAGGGCTTCCCGAAGAAGATGACGTCGAGCCACGTCCACACTAGGAGGCTCGTGGCCGCACATATGTTGGTGTTGAGCACGGCCATTGACGAGTCTATGTTAGCCGTAAGGGTCTCCCCGTTGAACCCGCCCAACCCATCCACAGCAGCCCCGCCCCGCCAACATGAGCAGGACGTTGTTCGGGGTCTCCTCCCTATCCTCCTTCAATCTCGGTCCCACCTACATACACAATAACATCGATATTTCGTGGAAAAATCGGTGCAAAGAGAGCATGATTTTATTTTTTCCACATACGTGATTCTAATTTTTCCCAGTCTAAATTATGAGGAGCCAGCTAACCATTACTTGGATTAGTTAAGGCACCGAATTAACGAATGTCAAAAATGGACATTTTTGATAATAGCCACATAAGTCAAAAAAGATGATTTCGAGTATGTGGGAGTGCGTGTTCAAACATGACTTTCTAGAAGTGCAGCTCCACCAAAGACTAACAAGCTAAGTTCATCTCTCTTACACTGGGGCGAGGACTAAAAGATATGTATTTGCGGGCACAATAGTTAGGGTTTAATAAATCTGTGGAAGTACCCAGTAAACGTGGTCAAGCCGGCGATGCCGGAGGAGAGGTGGATGACGTAGCCGCCGGAGTAGTCCATGACGCCCCAGTGGAACAAGAAGCCGCCACCCCACACGCTGAACGCGCCCACCGTGTAAGAGCACGTCAGCCAGAGCGGCACGAACATCATCCACGCCCTAAAGTTCATCCTCCCCAGCACCGACCCCGCCAGGAGGATCAGCGTGATGGCGGCGAACACGCCTTGGAACCACACCATCGACGCCATCGGGTACAAGGGAGTCGCGGTGGGCGTCTCGACCGTGGTGTGGTTCTTGTAGAAGTGCGTCGTCTCGGGTAAGGTGGCCTGCTTGATCAGGAACTTCTGGCCGAGGGCGGGGGCCGGCCTTGCCCCAGAAGGGGAGGAGCTTGTCGCCGAAGGACATCTTGTAGGCCCAGGTGACCCAGCAGATGATGACGGCGGCGAAGGCGTAGAGGGCCATGAAGGCGGAGTTGACCGCCCACTTCTTCTTGACGATGCCGCCGTAGAGGATGACGAGGCCCGGCACGCTCTGGAGGCCGACGAGCGTGGCCGACACCATCTGCCATGCGTTGTCGCCCTTGTTCAGCCAGTCAGGCACCGCGGCCGACGTGGCCTGGTAGGCGACCGGCACAGGGTTCGGCGGAGGAGCAGCCGCCATTATCAATTTGGGTGTCACTGCAGATCTCTGTCTCTGTCTCTGTCTCTGTCTCTGTCTCTGGCTAATATAAGTGTGTATGTGTGTGTGTATGCAAAGGAGAGGGGATGGGGTTTGATATAAAGAAAGAGGGAGGGGGGATGATGAGCGAGTGGAGTGGAGGAGATAAACAGAATTCAGGGAGAAAACAAGGAAGGAAAGAGAGAGGGGGAGGAAGATTCGCTTCCGATGCAGTGCATCTTTGACCTTCCAACATCATCATCATCATCATCATCATGCTTATTGCTTACTCAGTAATCAAACTGATGAGGAAAATTAGTGATGACTTCGTGGAAGAATGAGGGAAGAGAGAGATAAGGCCAAATGAGCACAGCAGCTGAAGACTCTGCGGAGAGAAAGGCAAAGTCCGGTTGGCAACGCCACGCTGAATTGGAATTTAGACCGACCGTGGGATTCAGAATCTCTCTCTTATCTTGTGGAAATCTCGAGAGAGCGTTGAATATTCTTCTGCCCTCGCGGATCCCTCGGGACGTGCTCGGCGTTGCCTGCATGCTGGCCCACGTTCATGCTGTCGTACTAAGAAATAACAAAACTTAAAAGGAGAAAATGGTACAAATGAACTATCAACTTTGATCAAGCCTCCTAAGTGGCCATCAACTTTTTATTTGTATAATATAACGATTGAACTTTTAATTCAATATATAATATAATTTCTAGACTTTTAAATTGTTTTAATTAGATCCATGGAATTTTGATATATATTCAATCTTTATCCTTAGTTTAACCAAATTGAATATATACTAAAATTCAAAATTATATTGAACAAATTAAAAATTTATAGATCATATTATATATTAGAATAAATCTTAAAGAATCATATTGAATTAAAATTTTATGAATCATATTGTACACTAGAATAGGTCAAAATTAAGATAATAAAGATTGTAATTTAAATTTTGATTACATTTTTTTCATTTTATTTTAATTTATTTGGAGCGTACGATGAGGGGGAGCACATTCCACGTGAATGCTCCCTAGCTGTCGGTGAGACTGAGGAGCCTACTCAAGCCAATCATAGATCGTATTTCAAGGACATTATATTAGGTGGATTTCCGGGAATTTTTTATTTAACCAATGGGAATACAATAAAATGCATGAGAAAAAGAAAGTTAATGGGTACGTAAATTGATTTATGATGTCAAAACTGCGATGCTAGGGGTGGTCGAGAAACGTGGCATTTTGAGGTGGCCTTGAAGCGAAATAAAAGGGCAATTAAAGTCCAATTGAAGGTGCCACATTTTACGGCTATCTTATGGATGACTATGATTGAGAGTGACCTCTCTATAAAAACTTTCACATGATTTGCAAGCAACGGACCAGCTTATATATATACTTATATCCACATATATAAATATAAATGTATGTATGGATAAGAGAAACTAACTGAAATATAATAAAAAGATGTCAAGAGACACGATCGTTATCGCTGTCTATGAAAACCAAGGAGCTGCTCACATTGTTAAGCATGGAGGATTGTGTGGTTGCAATTGCATTTTTGAAGGAGCATCTTTTTGTTATCGAGCCATAATCATCATCATCCTCCGTGCTTGAATGATCTCATCTCACACGATGCCAAACTGATAAGGCGAAGTCGGATGTGTGGTCTCTATACCCTCACACGAGAATCATATCAGCCCACCCCTCTATCTGATTTTGTTCCAAATCGTCCTTGCATATTTCAGCATGATTCATCTTTGACCCTTGAATCATTCGCATGAATGAATTTACAGCGTGATTTATTTTTTGACAATGTTAAAAGATTTGCTGAGTGAGCTTTTTTTTTAAAGTAATATTGACTTTCTTTGCCGAGTTGGGAATTTTTTTTATAATAATGGACTTTTTTCTATTTTAATAGTATGGACTCCCCATCTCTTATCATCGTCTCCGCTTAATT